>JAHPZR010005129.1:0-22500 GCA_019787425.1 Platygyra sinensis
TAATCCCCCTTTTCCACTAGCCTCTTCAATTGTTAGATTCAGTTTTTGTGATATCCAGAATATTCAAGGTCTTGGAAAAGGTCATCAGCCTCAGCCTTTGGCTTTGGCCGTTAACCCCTCCCTTGATCTTGATTATTCTGGATATCACAGAAACCTCATTCCCAATAATTGTTTAAAATAATTTAAAAAATCATTTCTGTCTAATGGTTAAAACAGTTTTGCATTTTTGCAGGTGTCACGTGTTTAAAATAACTGGAGCCATTATTGGAAACCCCATTTTTAAGAGGCCAGAGCTATCCTCAAAGAATTTCTGCCACTAGAATTATTTCTACAATAATAATATTGTGTAGAACAATCATGTACAGAACATGTATAAACTGTTTTGTATACTTTCGTCACACTAGGCATCATATTGTAATCAATAATTAAAATTGATCCAGACCAAGGAAGCTGTTGGCTTGCACACAAGTCAAGCTACAAAACCCAAAAACTTTCAGAATGAGAGAAACCCAAGTGAGAAGAGTGTGAGGAAAATGGAGACACTTCACAAACTAATCATTACTGCTCATTTGGCAATAACATTGCAATCATGCCAGAAGGATTTAAACTACAGTGTATCTTATTCTTGTTTTTTATCTCTTATTTGTCTCTTTACTCATACCTGAGCTTTTTCTTGCACTGCTATGACTCTTGCACAAGGAGCAGGTTGTGTAATCACCACTTGTTTTATTCTCCATCTCCTTGATAAATAATCACATCAAAAAAATGTTACAAGTTTGTGTTCAAATGCAAATGTTTTAACCTGACACGAAGAATTAAACTCACAATCTAAGTTCTTTGTATTAGACTTAATTGAATGACAAGTTTACTATGAAACAGAAAAAAATTACACATTCATTTGGAAAATGTTCCTTAAAAACATGCAGTAGCTTCATGTATGCAACCACAGGGCTCAAAATTGCATTTAACTAGTTGTCAATGCAACCAAAAATTGAGCACTGGCAACTAAATTTTCAGAACTGGTCGCCAGCTGGCAAATAATTGCAGGAATTGCAAGATAACAACTGTGACACAACTCTTGTTTTAAGTCTTTATAAGGCAATCATTCAGATCTGGTAGGAGGTGTACAGCTCAACCTTCCATCCCCATTAAAATGATGTTTAATATTACAGAAAATCATAAATATTAAATCTACTTTGACACATCAAAACTGTGGTCTATTTACCAGGCACCATATTATCTTAGTGGGTTCTTCGGAAACTGAGATCACAAGCACACTAACTTCACTATGTGCTTTTCATTTGCTGCAAGAACAATGGCAGCAGATGCCAATCAGTTGTTAAGGAATTATGTGACTTTTTACAGGCATGAGATGACAATTAGCCACATGGTTTATTGAAAAGAATCTTTTGTCAGTTGTAAATGCAGAAAACATGGATCTAACCAAACTGCTGAACAACATCATTGGAATCAGCCTGATTCCACTCATCGATAATGCAGAACCATGATAATAAAGAACTGCTTTTTTTAATAATGCTGGAAATAGTAGCAAAGGTAAAATATAAAAGGAGCAGCATTTGTCTCACTGTGAAAGCCACAGACTTAAAAAGTTTTGTGCTCACTCCTTTTAAAATAACTTTTTAAAATTAATTGCCAGCTGGTGTCCAAAGAAAAAAATTCACTTCGAGCCCTGAACCATGAGTAGACACTGTCCAAATATTATTTATTTTTAATACCAGGTGCATAGTGGTGTAGTTGCATTGCCAGCTAAAAGAGTGAGAGGGATATTACTGCTTCTATGAAGTTGGTACCAATCAATGTGTGAGTGATCAATGAATAAACATTGTGTGGTGTCATTTCTTTTCAACCTGGGCTGTTTAAGTTTTCTGACATCTTCAATGTATACCAACATTGCTATAGTCATCAGGAATCTAGAACGTTAGGTACATGTATTTTGTAGTCATGCACTGAATTCAGCCGAATCTCTACTAAGCGGCCATCCCTTATTAAGCAGCCTGTTATCAAAGTCCCAGAATTATCATCAGTAAAGTAGTGTAAATAAAACCACTATTAATAGGCCACCTCTATTAGGTGGTCATGGTCACCTTTTGATTGTCCCAATGAGGATTTTTCTATCAAATGTCTTCGCCCCTTTTCCTCGATTAGTCAGTTTACTAGTAGCGGGGGCAAGCAATTTTGTAATGATTTATATATTACTATCAATAAAGTTCAAAGTTCAAGTTCAAAGTTCAAGTTCAAGTTTTCAACAGCCACCCAAAATATAATAATATAAATTAATTTTGTTTTGGAAAAGGATATGAATCCAAAAGAGAGGATGACAAGAAGAAAAAACATTTCAACATATGTTCATCCGTAATTGCCTTGAACTGACTCCATGCTCAAAGATATTACCCGGATGGTGAGAAATATTCAAGGTACACCAACCTCAATTAAGGACGTTTACACAAAAATTTTCCAGCTGATAGAATTTTTTTAAATTTTCACTGCAGGTAATGATAATTTCACTGCAGATAATGAGCTACTTGTGCCAGAAATGGAAAAAAATTGGAGGGTCACTGTTTTCATTTCAGAGATAATGTGTGTGGTATACTATACTGATTTCGAAAATTGTCCCATGTAATTGAGCATGGTCTACAGGGGTTTATAGCTAAAAATATTGAAAGTGAGTCAACAGAGGCAAATGATCGAAGAGCTACCAAGAACGGAATTCGATGGTGCATTTTGCCAAAAATTCAGGATCATGTGTATTTTGTGCACCCCTCGACCGATATATCGGTCAACATATCGACCGACTCTTGACCGATGTATCGGTCGACATATCGCCCGAGTGTCGACCGATATGTCGGTCGACATATCGGTGGACACTCAGCCGATATGTCGACCGAGATATGTCGGTCGACATATCGACCGATGTATCAACCGAGATATTGGCCGACATATCGACCGACTATCGGCAGATATCTCGGTTGATATAGCGGCCGATATGTCGACCACTGATTGTCGGTGAAGTATCGGTCGACTGTCGGTGGTATATCGGTCGACTGTCTTATAATTGAAGTCAAAAGCTTAGACTGACAGTGACAGATGTATAAGTTATACATCACCTTCAAATATTTCTGACGGCTTTATGTTTGGATCAAGTGCCGCAAAGTCAGTCGTTATCAAGCATGGCACTCAAGTGAAATACTGCAATATGGATGTATACAAGGCCTTAGCTAGCGGAGGGGAAAGAGGGGCAAGCTATATGTATCACTTTGTTCCAAGTCACGCAACCAGGGCAAGTAGCAGTGAAGTATCGGAGGAATGTCGGTAGCCTATCAATCGACATGTCGGCCGACAATCGGACAACCACTCTCGGTCGACATATCAACCAACATATCGGCCGAGTGTCAGTCGACATATCGACCGATGCTCGACCGATATGTCGGTCGATATGTCGACCGACACATCTCGGTCGACATATCGGCCGACACTCAACCAATATGTCGACCGACATATCGGTCAACACTCGGCCCATAAGTCGACCGAGTCAGTCGATATGTCAACCGATATATCGGTCGACGGGTGCACAAAATACACATGATCCAAAATTTAAATTTCTAGTCAAAACATTTTCTTCATTTTTTCCCTAAAAGTAGAAAATCAGTAGAGAAAATGATCTATTGAAAGAAAAATTGGGTTTCGAAACGTCCACGATCGTTAAATCCAGGCAAAGTTCTAGCAATGGCCATCTGCCCTATCATTTGTTTATTTTATGACTTAGTGTGCACGCTCATGCATGACATGGCATGTGAATTTGCATGCACAGTAAGGATGTGCAGAAATAATTAGCGCAAACGTCCTTAAGTGGTCAACCCCTATAGGTACCCACATCTCATTTTCCAGAGGGTGGCTGCTTAATGTAGCTGAAACAGTAAAGAGCATAGGTTGGAGAACCTTGAAACAAGGGGTACAATGTGGCGGCCAATTGAGCTGGTTGACAGATCAAGGACGTGAACAGGCCTTATGTGCCACTTGGCATACGTTTTCATTATATTTTAACTGACCACCAAAATTCTCCAAAAAAGTTTTTTTTCAACGGAGACACAATCGTGTGGAACATATAAGTGGTATTCAATTGAGTGTCATAAAATCAAAGCCAAATCAATTACTTATCAGTTAAAACACCGGGGAAATCTCAAACTGTAACAAAGCCAAAACCAAAACCAAAGTAATTGCTGAATTACTTTTTTTAAACACTCAAGTGAGAACCGCTCTGACAATCGATCACGTATTTGTGGCAAGGCAGGTATCAAGGTAAGTATAAATTAACCCATAGTTAATAGTCTCCATCCATTAACTTTGTTATACCTCCCAACTCAAATTCGTTTCCTGATTGAAGGAGAACGTGTCACGTGCCATTGGTCAAAACTCAATGACACCCTAGGGCAAACAAAACTCAATGACGCCCTTGGGAAACAACACCTTGAACTTTGGACTCGCACGTGATCAAGTTGTGCACCTTGAAACCGCGGGAAATTTGTGTACCAGTCAGCCTGATGTTGAAAGCCATTGAAGTAGGACAACGTTTCTCATTAGAGACGGCATTCATTATTCAAGAAAAGGGATTTATAGTCGCAAAAACATATCGTGCAGATTAATAAAAGGGAAAATATGAACGTTTTATATTTCCAAGCTTTTGGTTTGGTGCCAAAAATGGGTTGCCCACGTTCGTCAACTCGCTCGTCAATCGCCGTCGCCAGGTAAGAAAGTATTTGTGTAATTTACAACAAAATATGCTGCTCCTGATCAAATCAAACTCAAAATGCTCAAGTCAAGCATTAGAAGAGGCCAAAACAACTTTAATACTGTCTATATTTTTTGTTAGCTGCAAAGAAAAAGACTGTTATCATGATTTTTCGATAGGACAGGTTGGTTCAGTGGCAGCCGCTCAATTTTGCGAGTGCGCCAGTGTATGCAATGGCGTCAAGCGAATCATTTTTTTTGGAGCTTTTTCTATATTTAAGTCGGGAGGTATAACAAAACACTTAACCCTTTAATGCCCAATAGTGACTTATAGATTTTACTCTGTCTAACGCCAGACGATTTTACTCATCAAAGGAAGACCCCTTGGGCACTAAAGGGTTAAAAAAACTATCTCCTTTAACCCTTTAATGCCCAATAGCGACTTATAGATTTTACTCTGTCTAATGCCAGACGATTTTACTCGTCAAAGGGAGACCCCTTGGGCACTAAAGGGTTAATGACTGGCCCCTTGGGAAACAGTGAGTTTTGTTTGCCCTCGACCTCAATGTTCCCCTCAGCTTCGCCTCGGGGAACATTAAGGGTCTCAGGGAAACAAAACTCACTGTTTCCCTTGTGGCCAGTCATTAAGTGCTTAATGATTAACCAAAGGTGACATTTTTAGGACAACCTAAACTTTTCGATCAAGATTAACCTTCCTCTTTCTCTGCCGACAAGTAATATCGATCACTTGTACTCTTGGCAGGAAAACGCTAACAAGCTAGACGTTTATAGGCCTGTGAGTTTAATTAAGCCTACCGTGAGCTTGCAAGTCCAGCTTAAACCTGATCTTTAGCTTATACGTTTTTGGCAATTATCTTGCATTGATTAATAGTAATACAAACAACAAAAATATGAAGCCTCTAGAACAAGCCAGCTGGCTTTCAAGACACACATTGAAACGAAAAATAATGAAAACAGAGAAATACAAGGATCGTTTTCCACTTACTTTGCTTGTTTTGTCGGATTCTAAATTAAGCGAGGAAGCCATATTTTGTGCGATGGCGGCAGATCGATTATTTCAAGTCCCTTTGAAGCTCTTTACTTCAGTACGATAGTAATGTGAGAGAATGCGCTGAAACGAATCATAATTCAAATGGCGTGTTACTGTGGATCTCCAATATTACTTTGAGTGCTCGTCTAGGCAGGAAAATGGGAGAAAATGAGAAACTCTGGATAACACACAGAATTATATCACCTCTGAAGACTTTTATGCGCGGCTACTGCAATGTCCCAGCGTTCATTGCGCTTTGTTTTTTGAAAGCTTTCATCTGATTGGTTCACAAGGCATTCGTAGAAAAGCGCGCGAAAAAAGTCTGCGACACGTGATTAGGTTGAAGTTAACAAATTGACGTCAGTTTTTTATGCGTCTGTCCTGTCCTGTTATTGATCATGAATTTCGTCATAACATTGTCAAAGTAGCTGTGGATTCAGTACAACTGAAAAGCGGACAGTCGTTCGCAGGATCTATGATCCTCGTCGGTCGTCCGCCGCCATTTTAAAAATTATAGGTATAACTGAATGGAATATAATACATAAAGTATACCAAGGGAGGATTGTATGCAAGCGGAAAGCGACTGGGTTGGTTAGTGGTTGTCGACTGACTGGGTTTGAGCGTTTTTCGTCGCATGTGATTGCGTGAACTCGTTGGATTATTTGATATTCCTGCTTTATTGCTAGTCTTGTTATAGCCGTCTGGTCAGGCTTTCAATTGGTTTTACAGTCCATCCATAAACTACAATTTGATGACCTTGTTTTGGTACCACGTTGAGCGACTCTGCAGAGCTTTTCGATGTCATCTGGTTGAAAGGGATTGCTAAAAACGTGCATTTAGTCTTACATGTAATAAAATTCTCGACCAAGCTTTCTCGAAGAACTAAAAACTATACCCGGCAAGAGAAAATGAGATCATAGTCTCTTGTACCCGGTTATTCCGAGTTCGGCCTCCTCGCATGCATCTTCAAGTGACTCTGACATCTAAATAAGCCGACTAAGTTCAATAACGACTTATTCGAACACCCTTTCCTTACACCTGACTGCGAGAAATGGCAGTCACGCGGGGAGGTATCAAGGTTCGCTTGAAATTGTTCATGTGTTGATATTTTCATTGTTTTTTTTTTGTTTTTTTTCATTTTTCACTTATATTTTATCTTTGTCAACCGATCAACCGACTCACCTTTACAAAAGAGTAGGCGATGGGAAGGCGAAACATTCTCATGTCTTATAATCTAGTTTGTGTTCTTTTCAAAATTTTAACTCATCAGATATACTGTAACTCTAAAACCTCTTTGATTCATAATTCTATATTGAACACAAATGTTACTTCTTTTTCTATTCTTATGCGATGTTTATGTAAACTAGGTTACTGAGAGTATTTATTGCAAATATTAATATTATAATTTTGTTTTCAACACTCCGTGATTGTGAAAAGCAAAAACATCGGGGCGAGTGACTGAATTTGCATTTTCTAAAACAAACAATTTTTCACTGGCATTGTTTAGATGATTTAATATTCCAAACACGAAAAGGCGACGAGTTCAATAGCGTGACTGTGCTCTGAGACCTGTTCTTGCAGTTAAACTTTTTGTACTGTCTAAAATTTAACTGAGCTTCACTTAAAACTAAATCAGTGGACTTTTTAAAAAAGACAGAAAGTTGTTGGTGGAATGGCTTTTGCGTAGTAACACTCTCAATTTTGACTGAGGAGTTTAATATTCAGTATGTGTCAATTGCTACGCATACTCAAACTTGATGTAGTTTTAATTCTGCAATATTTACAGTTTCGGCCATTTGATGCCTAGCTTTAATTATTTGTTAATTCTAATATTCTCAGATTGGACGAAATCTTATAAGTCTCGCGTTGGTTCAGTATCATATTTTCTAAACTGTTTCTCAGTTTTTCGTTTCCGGCGAAGACGACAAATAAAAACAATTTAAAACTTAATTAGGACACAATAGAGGAGAAGAAGGAAACTTTTACGGCCGCAAATCTGGAAATATTGAGGTACTGTTTTGAGTTTTTGTTTGATGATAATCACATTTTGCTCTAATCGGTTTTAATTTCGAAATATCACCGGTAGAGGAGCCGGGAAAAGAACTTCAAATTTCTTAGGTGTCTTTTTTTATGTATACAGTAGCAATTAATCTAAAAATTAATGACAAATCAGTTTCCGAATATGTCTTTGAAGTCGCTTACACAGCTCTTTACTTTGATTCACATCTCTGCGTTCAGGAAGCGGGGAAGGATTACATTTCTTTCGCCCTACGAACAGAGCTTCTATAATCTCTTTGTTGAGCGGAGAGGAGAAGGGAAAAGAGGTTAGTCTGTAAGTCTTATCTCAATACGAATACAGTAAGAAACAGCGGCCCTGCTTGCAGGGTGATGTTCTTATAGAAACTTACAACATCCCGGACTAAACAAAATCTAAACGAAAATTTTAACTAGATTAAAATTCAAAATAGTAAGCAGTCTTTTGCAGGGAATCTATCTAAAAACATCTCAGTAGAAAAAATTCGACCAAACCACGGTCGTGATCAAGACGAGCCACTAAGTTCGATCAATGACAACGCTTTACGAAGACTTATTCATTTCAAGACCCAAACATGATTGCATAGAATTATTATCTGAGAAAAGTTCGTAAAAATGTCAGGCAAATGACTTGTTCCAGAATGAGTGCTAAAGATGAAATCACGTTCAAAGTCGCGTTTATTGAAAAAATCAACTGCATGAACCTACTCTTTTAACAAATACCCAATGATAACTGATAAATATTAAAACACAAAGTGCTTTCGTAAAAAATATTACCTCGAGGAACACAATCCTGCAAAGTAAAAGTTTAAGTAATGACGGAGATTATAAATAACGCTTCACTTCGGCTAGATTATTACTCCTCAAGAGTTTTTTGCCATTATATCTCTCCTGAGGAAACGCTTGACATCCAGGCTGCATATTCTTTTCACCGAACAGTGAGCATAAAGAAAAAACAATGATCAACACAAGTTTCACTTCGAAAAACATGAAAAATGTCTCGCATCGAACTTGCTGACGCAAACACATGTCAGTACTAAAGATGAGTCACATCCGCTCTTTCACCAGTCTTAACACAGTTAACTACGGTTAAGTTGGGCTTTGAAAAAATTCGCACAATGGCTTGTGTTTCCTCAGATTTTCGTTGCAGTTTGCTGTTCTTGGTGTTGTTTGTGGCGAGTGAATCTGTCGCTAAGTCTGCAGGAAATAACGCTAATAGCACCCCAGTCAGTTCTACAGCCACAAAGCATTGTAATAACGTCTACAACAGCTTCTATGCTGGGACAAACAAGAAGATTGAAACTTTCCTTCAAGAAATGAAGACACAACTTACTCACGTTGAAGATGGCATCAACATCCTCAAAGGCAACAAAACTTCAGAGAAAGGTAAGTACAAGTCTGATGATGTTTTGCCGGGATTCGTTCTCCTCAGCGGAGAAGCATGCAGAGGACTTGAATTTTATAACTGACTTCAATAGGCCGAGAATAACATCATGGTCGATGTCTAGTATAATCCACTTTGCTTACATTATAAACGTCATCACCTACAGCGCCAAACAAAACGGTTGCAGCCATCCTTCAACAAATGAAGAAACAACTTAGTCAAGTGCAAGATGACATCAGCATCTTCAGAGCAAACACCACTGTGTTAAATGGTAGGTGCAGGCAGATCTGTTTATCCCTGGATATTGAGATTTTTAGTTTTATTATTTTTGTGGTAGAACGTTTGAGAGCATTCCTTTAAATTACCTTAAGAAATTCTAGATCTACCGGTCCTGTAGTGGGTAATTGCAGAATATAAATGTAAATGACACTTAGCAGTGGCATATACATGTATACGGGAGCGGCCATTCTTCCCGGCGCTAGCTAGATCGCCGGCGGAATTCGTGGAATTTAACCAGTGTCAAAGTGGAAAACAGAAGAGCCCAGAAAAAACTCTCGAAAACAAGAACAAGAACCAACAACAAATTCAAGGCATAGGAAACCGGGGAATCGAACACGAACTTCATTTGTGGGAAGCGAGCGATCTCATTACCGCAAGCCCTGCGCCCTTGTATTGATAGCAAATAACAATGGGAAATTAGAAATTCAGTTGTATAGTATTGTGCAATTTGTTCTGACTAGAATGTTTTTTTTTTTGCAAAGAACAAAACAAGAACATTGAAACTCTCCTTCTAGAAATGAACAAACAACTCTCTGAAGTAAAAGACGTTCTAAAGAAAAACAGGACTAAGTCTAAAAGTAAGTAACGATTTTAATTTTAAAATTCTTACACGTTACATGATGCCAAGGTTAAGGCGAATAAATCAATATCGAGCCTCGACCAAACCTCCATGTGATTCTTTAGTTTTAGTTTCCCGGCTTTAAGAATTTAATACAGAGGTACGTCTCAATGACTTGCAAGTTTGTAAATCACAAAGGTTTTTCATTCGCAAAATTTAATGTTTCAGCTCCGGGGTTAAGTTGCAAGAAAAAACGTCAGTCAAAAAACAAGTCAGGAAGTACTGATCTTGAAGTTTGCTCGTATTTAAATGATAGATCTCCAACGTTTTATTGTCAACAGTTAGGAAAGACTGTGCTGAGTTGTACAAATCCGGTCATACAAACAGCGGTGTTTATACAATCGACCCTGATGGCTTAGGCCCCTTTGGTGTGTTCTGTGACCAGACAACAGCCGGTGGGGGCTGGACAGTGTTCCAGAAGAGACTGGATGGCTCCGTTGATTTCTACCGCGGCTGGGCCGACTACAAGAATGGCTTTGGTAACTTGAATGGCGAGTTTTGGCTGGGATTGGACAAAATACACCGCTTGACGAACACAAAGAACAGACTTCGAGTAGATCTGGAAGACACGACAGGCAAAACTGCTTACGCCGAGTACGACATGTTTGCAGTTACGAACGAGACGACTAAGTACCAGCTGAGCCTTGGAACTTACTCGGGTAAATTTATTCATTTTGTTGTTTCTTACGTTTAAATCATTTAGAAGTTTTATTTCAATGTGCTGTTAATTCCTGGTTGATTTGGTTAAGGCCTTCTTAGTTTAAGTGAGAATAAAGGCAGTAAATTTGAATACTTGCTTATTTTGGTAAGGTCAGAACAGCGCTCTCAGTGCGCTGTGAGTTTTACTGTTCTGACATTTTCCTCGAGTGTTAAAGAAGGCAGCCTATTGTCTGTTTCATAAGTGAATTTTCGGTAGAGTTCTTCAGGATGTTCTGTTATCACTTCTTAAAAATAAATATCTAAACGTTTATGCATTAGTGTTGTTAAGGTGAAACTCTCATGTTTTGTTTTCAGGAACTGCTGGTGATTCTCTTTCTTTTCATCGTGGTTACCCCTTTACTACCAAAGATCAGGATAATGACAACTGGAGCGGCAATTGTGCTGTGAACAATAAAGGCGCCTGGTGGTACAAGAGCTGTTTTCACTCCAACCTGAACGGTTTGTATCATCACGGACAACACTCGTCATACGCTGATGGTGTCAACTGGAAGCACTGGAAAGGATTTTATTACTCTGCCAAGAGAGCTGAGATGAAAATCAGACCAGTGAAGTTTTAAGAACTCACAGTGCTGAAGTTCCTTATTCACTTGCTGGTCAACGCAAAAAGTGTTTGAAAAAGAAATGTTAATTAAGTGATTGGGCGATTAAAATATCTGAAAAATGAATTTTGTCATCATTTATTGTTGCTATTTTGTACTTCGTACTTCTTTCTTTATCAGTTTGTCCTCTTTTCTTTCTCGTTAGCTTTCCCAGTCTTGTCCCGCTATCATGCTCTTTTCGGCCTGAAAATATTGTTATAAGATCACAAGTGTGTGTGTACAACAAAACTACCACTTATCCGAGTTTTGCATACATTAGAAAAGTTCTAGCTGCTTAACTTTGACAGAGTTGGTTCGATGTGGAAAACGATCAACACTTGCATGGATCTTACCTTTGTTTATCTCGACTTTATATTTAGTTGCTCACTGTGTCTTTCGACGGAATACGTCGTCAGCGACTGTTTTGCAGTATATGTATCTTATTAACCAAGCGCGAGGGCTGTACTGGGAGAATATCGGCCCGAGGTCTTGACAGCATGGACCGAGCGCAGCGAGGTCCATACAAAAAAGACCAAGGGCCGCTTTTCTCCCAGTACGGTCCCGAGCATGCTTGGTTAATAAGAGATTTATTACACGACTGAAGAAAAACCCAAATGATAGACTGCAAAGACACCATAAACTTCAAGCGCGCAATTTTTATTTACGGCAAACTGAACGTTTACTCACGTCTGACGTTTCCAAAAAGAAGAAAAACAAAGTTGGGAGAAAACAAAAATAACATTTTATGTGGAGTAAATACTCTTAGAAAAAAAAAAGAAGTAAAACTACGAGAAATCTTCGTGCGGGATCATTCGGGACAGTGCCCGGTCCAATACTTCGAGAATATTGGACCGGCAACGGAGCAATCTGATTGGCTGATTTTAGTTATTGGCCCTCTGAACTAATGTTGCGACACACCTTAAATCCTAGACAACGATGATATATGGACTGATTAATTGATTATTTTGTCTACGCTGAAATCACGAAAAAAGAGATCACATAACGCAAATCACTTATCTTACTTCATGTCACACAATACAACTAAAAATATCTCGACACACACATGGGCTTTACGCCACGTAAGATTGCTCAGCGGTAAAAATAAGTGATCCAAATAAACGAGATGTCAAAGGTAAAACTGACGATCGGAAGAGTATTTACCCGGGTATTTAGCTATTTTAATAGTTGCAACTGAACCACACTGGCCTCGAATTTCTAGTAGTGACAGTTGATCGATGAAATAAATAAATTTATGCAAGTTTCGTCAAAAACCTCGATGACCAATGTTATTTTCCACAATTTAGAATCTGGATCGAACGAACTTCAAAGCGGTTTTTCAAATAATCAACCTAAATTGATCGAGAAAGCTGACACACAACCTTACCTTGCCAAATGTGGAATTCAGAACCGCATGGTGTAGAACACGCTCCCAGAATCTTTCGCTTGTTTATTCGACCCCCAGCGAACTTTCGGCAATCCTTTGCGAGCCGTGTTCTCAAAAATCGAGATTTTTTCTGGTACAGCGAAATTTTCCTCTCTATACGTGGGGGCTCCTAGGGTGCCTCCTCGGGTTTTGGCCGTCTGGGCCAAAACCCTGCGGGGGCAATAAAGAACAGTCAACGGCCAACTCAAATTCATTCAAAATCGCTCAAAAAACTGCTTTTGAGGCAAAAGGACGACTATACACCACAGGTAAGGTAATTCAACGTTTATTTATCAGTGATTTACATACACAGTTAGCGATATATGGGCTATAGGTGAGGCAAACGGTAAATCTAGTACATTTGCTATAAAATAACAATCGGTTACCCAGACATATTGTGTGGGCCCCCTGTGACCGAACTTTTCGCTATAAAACAAACACAAAACCGGCGAGAGGATTTTATTCATTCACAGCACGAAATAAAAGAAATTCTCGACCCTGAAAACACACCTTTTCCATTAAATCAGAGCATAAAAGTGCATAGAAGAGCCCTGGTTCTTCTTCTGTGTCTTATTCCCTGCGAACTCTGTGAAAAATCGGCAAGCCGGAAACTGGCTCGCAACTCTCACCATTTGATCACGCAACGTGACAACATTCACGCGAGAGCCCACGACACGTGCGTGGGTCGGCGCGGATAAATGACGTCAGGACGGCGCAATTTGTTCTAAGAAAAAAAATTGTCCCATATCATAGGTCCTCGCGCATCAGAAGACTTACGGTCTCCGTCCCTGATTATGGCTCCTGGGTCGGGTTGTTCAAAGCCCGATTAAGCTAACCCAGGGTTAACGAGAATTTTGATTTCAGTTTTGTAACGTTTTGGTGACAAGTTTTGTTTATATTGTTTGCCCTTCAGTTATAAGCTGTAGTAATCCCAAACTACGGTTAGAGGTGAAAAACATTTTTAAAAAAGAGAAAATAATTCTTCAGATAACGTTTAACCCTTTACACTAAACCCACTGACAAACATCAATATTTACTTATCTCCTCATGCTACCCCACCCACACTAAACGTTCCATTCCATATAGCCTTGCACTTCGCCTTCGACGCATATGCTCCGACAATGACACTTACAAACAACGCTGTAAGGAACTTATGGACTACCTCGTCAATCGAGGTTACGAACTTAACTTCCTTAAAACCCAAATACGACGTGCTTCTGACATTTCTCGGAACGACGCTCTTAAACCTAAACCTAAACAACAGACAGATACTGTTCCGTTCGTCATTACCTATAATCCCGCTTTACCTAACATATCCCGTATAATTCACAAACACTCTAACGTGCTTTATTCATCTGGTCGCTCTAAAAATGTCTTTACTAATCTCCCTTTAGTAGCCTACCGGCGTTGTAAAAACATTAGCGACATTCTAGTTAGAGCTAAATTGCCGGAAACTACTAACACCGACCAATCTAGGTCTCCATCCGGCTCGTTTCGGTGCAATAAAACTAGTTGCACCGTCTGTCCTTTTATTGAGGATGGCCGTAATCAATATACTTTTTATAGTACTGGACAAACGTTTAAAATCAAATCATATATTACTTGTGAAACTTCTAATGTTATTTACATGATTCAGTGCACTAAATGTAATCTTCAGTACATCGGAGAGACCAAACGTCGTCTTAAAGACCGTTTTAATGAACATAGGCGACCAATTATAAACCCCTTTTGTAGTTATACCCCCACTGCGGTTTCACGACACTTCCTGACTAGTGGTCACGCGGAGGATCACATGATCCTTATACCGCTCAAACAACTACACACTAGTCGTGACTCCATCAGAAAGGCTCGTGAGGCATTCCTCGTACACAGAGGAAAAACACTGGAGCCTTCAGGCCTTAACAGAAGAGATGAAATGTAATTTAATTTAGCAGCCTTTTAATTTTCTTTTGTTTATTTTACCTTGTTATCATGTATTATTATTTTTTATGCATTTCCTTTTTTATTAATGTTACACATCACGTAGCCTTTTTATGTCATTTCCGGTGAATATAAAGATCTTGTAAGAAGCATTTATCCATTCAATAAACCTGAAGAAGGCTGGTGTTGGCCAGCCGAAATATTGTAACAACGCCTATGTTCACGTTGTCTTGACCAACCTTTGCAGTATATTTCCTGGGTTAACGTTAACCGGCTTTCGAACAACCCGGCCCAGATCGCGAGCAATATTTTTTTTTGTGTTTAAAACAAATCTTCCACTGATTTTCTGCATACACTAGAAAATTTCTAGCTACTTAACTTTGACAGAGTTGGTTCGATGTGAAAAACGAGGAACAGTTTGTTTATCTCGCCTTTTGCTGCTCACTGTATCATTCGACGAAATACGTCGTCAGATTGCTTTTGCAGTATTATAACAAGTTTTTATTTTTTTTAACTTCCCCTAACTAATACCTAGATACATCAAATTCTTAATACTGCAAAGCCAGAAACGTCGCCCTGAGTACTTCAGTAAAATCACGTTTGAAATAACAAGGGCTCAGGCTGGAAGAGCTATTAATAACAAAACCATTTCGTGCGACGGGCTAGGGTAGCACCAGTGATTGTCTGTAATTAGGTCAATGAGACCAACAATTCCAGTGTGAATTTCCGGAAAGATCACCTGGTGTGAATAGAACATAATTTTCGGGTTGACTGCTTTGAATCAAAACTTTATGTTCACAAAAAAAATAACTCTTTTGCAGCCCCTCAAACATATGCTTGCGCTCCAATATCTAACACTGGTTATGCAACCATGCATAACGGATCGAAATTTCTAACTTCTGATTGGTCAGTTTATCCAGAACCAGTCTCACTCAGTGTATAAAAGCTGTGCGTTCGCAGCCACTTGAGCACTGTAACAAAAAGCAATTGACGAAGGAAAGCCACTCTGCTTCCGAAGCCGGTCTTGCTGAACTAAACAAACAGTTGTTATCAGAACTCTATGGCCACTACAAACGACGATATAGTCGCCGCCATTCTCGCCGATATGAGAGACGGCCAAACACCAGCGATCTCTCCAATCAAGTCTCCTACGAAAAGAGCCAGTTCCGACTCAGAGGAAGAAATTCCAGCTTCCCAGTCATCCCCCAAGCGTCCACGGACCACAGAGGGCTTCAGCTCACTACGGAACAAAATCGCCTACCTGGAGACAAGACGCGCTAAAACTGTCGCGAATGCCCCCGTTTGTAACGATTATCCACGACAAATCTCCCAGTGTATATTTGAATCACGCTTTTAATCACGAACAGAATCCCTAAGTCACAGCTCACAGTAATTCCATGTGTAGAGTTTAGTCCCGAATGAATAGCAAAAAACTTAAGCTCTACGATTACAATAGCAAACCAATATCTTGTCATTCTGGAACGACTTGTCAATCAATCCTTACTTAAAGACAACGCGCTATTTCCGACACTCTCCCCCCATATAGCTAGGAAGGAGGTATATGTTATTGAATCATTAAACATCATTTGAACTGAATTAAGTTGAAAACATAAACGGATATTGTAAACCAAATTGTTCTCGTCCATAATGTCCTTAGGCTAATAAAGGAAATCTAACAAGAGACTTGTTCATGTAAAGCGATAGCCCTAATGTTCTCCGCTGCAACAGCTGCTGCTTGACGACGAGGTCGGAAAGCTTCAGCCAATGGGTTGAGTTCAGGAGGCTTGGACCTGTCACAACTCAGCTCCAGAGGATAGAGATATTGGATTGGTCTTTCCAATGTTCCGGTTGCTGTCCCAACTTCTACTGCACGAACTACCCCATCACGACCCGGGTAGATCTGCTGTACTACGCCCATTGGCCACTTGTTTCGATTCTTCTCTTCCGCTTTAATAAGGACGACGTCTCCTACTGCTACCTTGAAGTTCTTGCTGTTGTGGTTTAGATTATGTCTCTCGCGGAGAGCCGTCAAATATTCCCTTGTCCAACGGCGCCATAGCTGATCTTTGCAAGACCTGAGGTATTTCTCGCGTCTCCTCAAGTCCACATTTTCCTCTCTCCAAGGTTCTTGCTCTGGTAACAAGTTTGAACGCTGAAACAGGAACGCTGATGGGGTGAGGATTGGCAGTTGGACGTCATCATCGACGTAGCTCAGTGGTCGGCGATTGATTTGGACTTCCACATCAAGGATGACATCGCTCAGTTCATCCCAAGTCAACGTTGTTGCTCCAATGGTCTTGTGAAAGGCGCGCTTGACAACTCCGATAAGTCGCTCGAATTGTCCTCCCCACCATGGTGCTCTGGGGAGGTTAAAGCGCCACTGGATCTCTTGTTGCTCGAGGAATCCTTGTATCTTCTCATCTCTTTGAACCCCTTTGAGCCACTTAGATGCTTTGACGAACGTTCCTCCATTGTCCGAGTACAGTGTCTTCGGTCGGCCCCGTCTTGCAATGAACCGTTTCAGGCATGGAAGGAACTTCCCAGTTTCTAGGCTCGGTAATAACTCAAGATGCACTCCTCACGTTAAACTACAGGCAAACAGGGAGATGTAAGCCTTCCCTTCTCGGTTACTCCCCTTGCGATAGCGGATTGGGCCTGCGAAATCCAAGCCTGCGACTTCAAAAGCTGTGGTTCCTTCTGTCCTATTTGTCGGCAAGGGACCTGGAGGGGGTGCTGCAATTGCTGTCGCCTGGAACCGCTTACATCCCCAGCAATTCTTCGTCACTTTCTTTACAAGACGTCTTAATCTTGGGACCCAGAACGTTTCTCTGATTGCAGCCATTGTTAGGCCTACTCCCCCGTGCAGGGTCTCACAGTGCACCCGTCTCACTAACTTTCTGGTAAGCGTGGCATCTTCTGGCAGGTATATGGGGTACTTTCCTTGAATACGCCCGCGACATTCAAGAAGTCCGTCCTTGTTCGGTTGAAGATTTAAGCTGCTCTTAATCTGTGGATAGCTCGGCATCGTCGTGGCTCTCAGCTGTGCTCGTCTGATCCATCCCCACTTCACGTTCTCCAATTCGCAGCTGTCAGTGGCCCTGTTAGTTTCTTGGGTGTCTTGCAGTTGGCTATGAACCTTGTGACCCATGCAACAACTCTCAGGGCATATTTTAGCTCGTGCTTCTCTAACACTTCTTCCACTCTGTCACTTGAATTTTTGGGCTGCGCCAATGATAGTACTTCTCGTATAGTTTTGACTTCGACCTCTGTCGCTGGGCAAGCTGAAGTCACTGAATTAGGTGGCCATTCCTCCCGGTTAGCAAGCCACTTAGGTCCGTTCCACCAGAGTGTGGATCCATTCACTGATCCCCCGCGACTGGCCAAGTCGGCTGGATTCTCTTCGGAGCTGACATGTCGCCACACCACATCTGACTGTGCTCTGATCTTCGTCACCCTGTTCTGGACAAACTGCTTAAACTCTCCGCTCCCCCGTATCCAATGCAGGGCAACGGTGCTGTCCAGCCAGCCGTACACGTTGGAAATTGGTAGCCCATCCAAAGCGTTTCTCACGTTGGTGAGTAAGTTGGTTGCCATATGGCCAGCAACTAGTTCCAAACGGGGTATGGAGATTCCCCCCTTTGCAAGACGCGCTTTAGCAGCTACCAGGCGTTGCGTTGTTCCCGATTCTTGTGTCACTACTGCATAAACCGCGGCTGCCACTCCTAGTTTGCTTCCGTCACCAAAGCTGTGTAGTTCGACATCTAGTAACGGTTCCCGAAAGCTTGTAATTGACCTTGGCACTGACACTTCCGTAGGTAGAGACTGCTCCCATTTCTGCCACCTGCGGAGTAGTGGTCCCGCGAGCTTGGTATCCCAGGCTTGTTTTTGGTCACAAACATCTCTAAAGATCACTTTTCCTTCGAGCGTCACGGGCGATACCAGGCCCAAGGGATCATACACTTTGGCGAGCTTGCTTAAAACTCCTCTTTTCGTCGGTTGAACTTCTTCAGTCGGGAACTTAACCTTCACTTCATCTTTCCCTTTGTCCCATCCAAGACCTAGTAGGCTAGTTTTAGCTTCCCCTGACTGCTGGAGCTGCTGCTTGGCAAACGACAGGTCTGTGTCTTTGCTCTCAGTCTCTCCCTCCAGCATCGGGACATTGGAATGCCACTTGTGTAGGGTAAACCCTGCGTCATCAAAGATTTCGATGGCCTGCTCCTTACGGTACTGCGCCTGCTTTACTGTAACTCCTCCTGACAACGCGCTATTTCCGACAAAACTAATAAATGGCTCTGTGTCCTGAAAGAACACGTCAGTAAAAGTTCCTGCCCTGTTGGTCTCCAGTACCGGCCTAGACCGCACCTCAGACCAGACCAGAACTTCAACACTGACTTGCGAAAGAAAGATCTGCGAACAAGCGGGACAGGACCTCCTCCAGCTCATGATCCAGCAACAGGAAAAGAACGTTAATGCAGACACTGAGGTCATCAACGCCCACAAGCAGAAATTAACCACTATGATTCCTGACCAAGCCAAACGTGAGCAAGCAGAGAAAAGAATCCTGTCAGCTACGAGCAGATCCAACTTCAGAGCCTCTAAACACAGACGTGCTAACAAACAGCAGAATAAGGCTGATGAAATTAATGACTTGAAAGCCAAGATCAGCGAACTTACAACTCTTGTAAATACTTTTTCCAAACGTGAAAATAATAAAGAAAGCGCGGAGTTGCATTGTACTCAAATGTGTGGTTCACTGACTCTTCTCGCGCCAAACCCGTACGAACCCAGACCATTAGTCAAAAGCGATCTACTAAGCGCAAAGCCTTTAGAAATCAGTACAAAAACAAACTTAGGACTAATAATGAGAAATTCATTAAAAATATGTCCAATACAAACCTTACTGACCAAGAAATTGCTTTGCTTGCAAAAGGCCTCAAATTTATCCCAACTCCTGAAAAACCGGCTTCACAAAAAAAATCTCATTAGAGATTTTAATTCCTTTGCTCGCTCTATGCGTTTGAAATATAAATTTGCTGATTCTGAAAGCAATCTATATCTGTTCTACGTCAGATCTAACTGGCAACCGCCACCACAACCATCAGTGACTCTAGAAAACTACCTTGAACTGACAAAACTTGAGATTGTTAATATCACTTTTACCGATGTAAAAGACAATTTATCAGCAAATCAAAGACTAGCTCTCAAAACGATTAAAACTAAGAGCGAGATACCGTAGAATTCCGAAAGTAACGGCCCCCCCGAAAGTAACGTTAATTTTTTGCCCTCCTATTAATTCCCGAAAGTAACGGTCCCCCCGAAATTAACGGCATTTTAAAAAGATAACCCAAAACGGTAACAAAACACTGTTTTGACTGTTGTATTTAATGTTCATTTTAAGCATTACTTTCCGTCGGCTTGCTAAGTGATCTTAAGGAGTACCATGACCGTATTTCACGTAACATATTCAGCTGGAACCCGCCGGAGAATTACAAATAATATCTCTTCTTTGGGAAGTAACTCAAACAAGAAAAACACCAAAGTTTGTCATGAAACCATGATTATCTTTCAATGTATACAGATTAGCAAAATAGAACTTGTGACAATTCTCAGATTATCTTGGAGCACATGCACATGCTTGCCTAAAGAACGTTTAAGAATCGTTTGTGCATGATTTAATCTGTGAGTGAAACTTTTGAACGCTGCAATACTTTCTTGAAATTAATTTGTCAGTGAAGAGTCAAAATGAACCGTACAGTTTTAGTAATCGTGTATGTATAGCGTTCCGCTTAAGGTAGTCTGTTTGTTCATCTTGTTACGTTACATTGTAGGAATATGCCTAAATTGGAATGACTTTTAAATTTCATAATACGTGCCCTCTTTGTCTCAGACCATTTCGAGTTACAAACGGCTGTCCGAAAATAACGGCTACCCGAAAGTAACTGCTACCCGTAAGTAGCGGCCCGTTTTGCCTGCAAAATTCGAAAGTAATGGGGGCCGTTACTTTCGGAATTCTACGGTAAATCTTAAAAAAAGCCGACAACGGGACTACCACAGTTATTGTGGATACAACTCAGAAAATCGAAGGTTTAGAACAAGTCTCCAACGAGAAATTCTATAAACCTCTCGAAGAACCCATAGTACCCCAAACAGCCGCTAAAGTCAAAACAAAAGTCAACGCATTGTTCGCTAACGGACATATTGACACGACGACTTACAAGTGGCTCAATTCAGGCCAAAACCCACCAAGAATACCATAATTCTACACGCTGACCAAAATACATAAACCTACTCCAGTCGGCAGACCTATTGTTTCTGGTAGCGGTGGCCCAACAGAACGAATTTCTAGTTTTGTTGATTCACTTTTACAACCAATCGCTAAAAAACAAGAGTCATATATCAAAGACACCACTCATTTCATCAGTAAACTTCATTGAAAACACTCCACTTCCAGATAACGCGATTCTAGTTTCACTAGATGTGTGTTCACTTTACACTAACATCCCCCAAGAAGAGGGAATCAATGTTGTCTGTCAACATTACGAAGAGCATTAACAGTCAAAACAACCTATCCCAGCAACACGCTTGGGAGAACTCATGAGACTGATCTTTAAAGAAAACTCTTTTAAGTTTAATGACAAACATTTCTTGCAAACACACGGCATCGCTATGGGCACCAAAATGGCAGTAACTTTCGCATTCTTATTCATGGCTCAAATTGAAAAACAGCTACTGGCAGCTAGCCCACAAAAACCTATCTTCTGGAACAGGTTTATCGATGACATTTTTTCAGTGTGGACCTTACCCGAAAAAGAAATCAGCAACTTCGTTGATTTCGCCATTCCACGTCACGATCAAATTTACGCACGAAATGTCATCAGAAAAAATTGTTTTCCTCGATACTGAAGTTTTCAAAGGACCACGCTTCGCTAACAACAAAACTTTGGATGTTCAAACACATTACAAGCCTACAGAAACGTTTCAATATACGCACTTCTCTTCAAGTCACCCTCTCAGTGTTAAGAAGGGTTTTATTAAAGGAGAAGCTTTGCGTTTACGGAGAACAAACTCGGTTAAAGAAATTTTCGAGTTACGAAAGCTAGAATTTCTAACTCGTTTACGGCGAGCGAGGATACCCGAGAGAACTCGCCGAAAATATCTTAGTCGAAGTAAAATTCTCATCACGAAACGAGGCTCTACAAAAGAAAAAGATCCAGAAATGCTTTGCCTTTCATAACGACTTTCAACCCAGCTACGCCTAACCTAAAAAAGGTTCTTATGAAACATTGGCACCTTTTAACTGAGAGCAATAGACTCGGCCAAATATATTCTGAACCGCCAATTGTCGCCTACAGGAAGGACAAGTCTCTTAAACTGACCTTCTGGTCAGAGCTAAAATTCCTTCGCATATTTAACAGCAACATTTTGGAGTTATAAACGGTGAGGGTCAAGTGACAATATCACAAAACTGCGAAGTATGGACATAGAAACTGTTAAATGTTTCTGTTTTGTTTTCAGGAACTGCTGGTGATTCTCCTTCTGGCGTCATCGTAGTTACCCCTTTACCACCAAAGATCAGAATAATGACAGCAGCTGCAGTAACTGTGCTGTGTCCTATTATTAAGGAGCCTGGTGGTACTAGCCTGATGAAAACCAGACCAGTACTCTTTTAAGAACTTTCTGTAGTTTTCTCGTTTACTTGCTGATGAACGCAAATCAGTGACTAAAAAAGAAGAAAAAGAAGTGACT
>JAHPZR010005129.1:35000-38435 GCA_019787425.1 Platygyra sinensis
CTGAACGGTGTGTATCATCACGGACAACACTCGTCATTTGCTGATGGTGTCAACTGGTATCAGTGGAAAGGACATTACTACTCCGCCAAGAGAGCTGAGATGAAAATCAGACCAGTTTAAGAACTTTCTGTAGTTTTCCCTCGTTTACTTGCTGGTCAACGCAAATCAGTAATTGAAAAAGAAGAAAATGAAGTGACTGGCTGATTAAAATAACTGTAAAATACGTTTTGTCTGATCTTTTTTATTGGGTTACTATATATATTTTCTTACTCTTCATTTTTTACTTTACACTCTTTTTTTTTTTTCTTTTCTCTTGTTTCCTTTCTTTTTACCTTCCTAGTCTCGTGCCATATTTTCTTACATTCTCGTTCCCAGAGCCTCCGTTTTCTTTTAGTTACGTGGTCGGCGAAACGGAGGGCTCTTGTAGGAACCTTGTGGCAGCAATTACCGGATGTCCGTAAATCGCGGACATCCGGTAACGCATGCGTATTTTTTTGCCCGCATATCTGCTCAGGCGCAGAAGCTAATCCTGAGGGAGGGAGGTCATAGAGTGTATGTCTCAGTATTGACAAACCGAAAGTCCCCTTATTCCGTCGCTTGAAGCACGATTGCAAGCTTGTCTGATATTTTACCAACGGGTTTCGTTGTACATTGCCTGATTTCAAACCGTGAAGGACTAGGTATGAGTCTGTAAATTATGGGATAAGCAACTATTGATCCACATAGTCAGAAAGAGCACACCGATATTCACAAAATCCCGAGTTTGGTGTTGATCAGGCTAGTTTTGACTGAGATACAGCGATTTAAAAACGTCAAAATTAACAAAGAAATGTATGGCCATCCGGACGCTGTATCGGACAGCGTCCGGATTGCCTTACATTTCTTTGTAAATTTGGACATCTTCAAAGGGCTGTATCTCAGTCAAAACTAGCCTGATGAACATCGAACTTAGGGATTTTGTAAAGCTTGGTCTGCACTTTAAGACTATGTGGATCAATAGTTACTAATCCCATAATTTACAGACTCGTACCTAGTCCTTCACGGTTTGAAATCAGGCAATGGTGGACCGTCCAGTCATGCATATATCACAAAGGTCTTTATACTTGCAATAACTCAAAGAAATATAAATCTATTGACAATTTTCAAGAGCAACATGGAAACCTTCTGGTGACTTCTCTTTGTTACTTTGTGCAAGAAGTTTGGATCTCCTACAAATTTTAGCAAACTTCATCATGCCATACATCATGTGCAGTGTACAGGAATGTATTGTGATGGTCGAGTTCATCTCTTATATGGTATTTCTTTTGCACGAGTGTTATAATCGCAATTGGACACATGGCAAATGTGAAATGATTAGTGTGCCATACACTATGGAAGATTTTTAGGAAACTGAATGAACAAGGTGAATAGGAAATAATACAATGCCATTGCTCTCGTCTTACAGTTTCTGTTTCATCAGAGTATAAAGGCTCATCAGAAGCCTGTTATTTTTCAGTATTATTTATTGAACTGCACGAGCAACATTTCTATTTGGTTATCCTTCGAGGAATTTATATAGCACTATTTTGGTCTGAAAAATTAACAAAGAATAGTAAATAAGGACAGGAAATAAATACTCTTTCAAAGGCTAATAAAAAGAACACGATAGTGTTGTTTATGGGGATATCATTGTAACTCTGTACACTTAATATGCTTGATTTGTTTTTACTGTAATAGAGATTCCACAATACATCTGGAAAACCACTAGTCTGACTGATTCGTTCATCATTTATGTAAACTAGCTAGCTCTCGCCAAGCGCCAACGAGCAAACCATTCACTTTTTTGTAGTCAAGTATTCAAAACAACGTCAAATGTCTTACATTTTGACGTAAATATTGTAAATATTGCTTTGATTGCTTTTTGCTCGCTGCCGGTGACAAAGTTGGCTTATTGGCCGATGTCGAGTTTACTCTCGTAAGGATCGCTGGACGATAGTTTGCTACAGTTGTCGTTTGTTTTAGCTTTGCTTTGATTCAATTCAGTTTAAAAAGGTTTCTCAGTTTCTTTGATTGCTTTATGCCCGCTGTCATTTTCTAGATTGTCACGCTGGCCGAATTTGGTAGACTGGCCGAGTTTGGCAGGTGGCCGAATACTCTTTTTACTCGCTGGCCGATTGTTGAGCTTGCTAGCTCGTTAAATATACCACAATGGCACTTAACTCAAGCACACTCGCATAGAATTGGAAATAAAAATAAATAAAACTTAAAAAGCAGGTGAAAATTAAGGATGCATCGACGATGCGGGCTTGCGCGCTGCGATTGGTCCGTTGCAAGACAATCGGCCTCTTTTTTTCACTACGTCATTGGAATCGCAGGAATCTTACCCTACAATCAGGAATCTTACCTTTCAAACATGTGTCTCGATCACTTGAGCATTTTTCCGCCTGCACAGTACTTTTGCACGGCTCTATAATGCTGCCGCCCTCGCCAGCCTCGCATCTTCGCTTGGCTGGCTCGTTGGCAATAATTCTTTTTGTATTTGCGCACAGTTTTTTGCACGGATGATAAATTATCATTATTTACTGATTTATGTTACCGTATCCCTTTACTAAAGTGGGGAGAGGTAAGCCCTCCAAATTTCAGTTATGGTTATTTTTTCATCACATTTCCACAGGTAATTTAAAAAATATATAAATTTGGGTTCAAACTAAACTCTTTCCTAACCATTCGCGGGGATGAGGGGCTATATAGAGGAGGTCTCAATTATTAAAGAGAGGGGAGCTAAAAAGGAGATATTGTATATCTATAACAGCAGAAGCTTCTTCCAGTAACAGACAACATCTGTGG
Source organism: Platygyra sinensis (assembly GCA_019787425.1). Lineage (NCBI taxonomy): Eukaryota > Metazoa > Cnidaria > Anthozoa > Scleractinia > Merulinidae > Platygyra > Platygyra sinensis. The sequence continues at coordinate 37,827 of JAHPZR010005129.1, forward strand.
AGAAAACAAAACAAATTTCAAGTTGACATGTTCATACCATTTGCTACATCCTCTAGGTATTAGCAGACACAGACCTTTCACTCAGTTTGACAATTTAATATCAATACATTTTTGACTGCTACTATCTGATCTATCTTGATCTTTCAGAAAGAAAAAAAGAACACTTACCTTCGGATTTTCAATGTCACCGTTGCGGAGCAAGTGTGGTAATTCTTAGTCTTTTTACTTAGCAGCAAGACAAATTTTTCTTCACCCACTGCCGATTCGAACTTAATTTTATGACTTCTTGGGGAAAGGTCAGCGACAAAGTAATCGTTGTGTCAACTGGTCGAACTCTCAGAGTTTTAAACGTTTCTGTTATGTTTTCGGGGTGTAGAAGAGTGAACACACACAAGATGGCGGGTCAAACAACAAGGTTGTTTTTACGATAACTGGAGAAATCCTCGCGCGCTCATTGGCTAATTTTTATTTTCAATAAGCGGGCAGACACATGAAATTATGAGAGCGGACAATTTGACAATCTGTTATCGTAAAAAACAAATTGATGTCAGTTTTTACGCATCTGTCCTGTTAATGACAATGAATTTCGTCATAACATTGTCAAAGTAG
>JAHPZR010005130.1:0-10000 GCA_019787425.1 Platygyra sinensis
AGTAAGAGTAGGTTTGAATATAATTATGTCCAGATCTCTTCCTGGTTATTAACTCTCATCAGAGTTAAAAAAAATTAATGAGCTCTCGACCATCTGCCAGAGTGATCGTTGAGAGATCTTGCTCTCTTACAAAGTTCATGACTCATTATTTGCTAAGAGATGTTTGGGAAGAACTTGTAGGTTGTCGTTGTTGAGTAAAGAGATAATGACATTCACAAACTGAGCTTGGTCTACCTAATGAGCACGAATATTGATTTTGATATTGATATTCATCGGACAACTAGGTTTTATTTCTCTCACTGCGTAATAACATAACGACATAATAAAAATATACATAAGAATCAATATTGTAAAATTTTGTCGGATAAATATTTCACAACCGAATGAGGTCCATGCAAAAAACTCCTATGCACGGGTCCCCTGAGTATCCTCTAGTAGGTACTAAGATAAGTGACCACAGCTTAAATCAATCTGACTAATGTCTGAGTGAAGCATAATCATTCATTCAACAGAGATTAAGATAACAAGGAGATCATCTTAAGAGCCTGCTTTACCAAAAGGACATGACTTGCAATCTCTATGATACTTTCCAGGTGCTTTGTCATACGCAACAAAAGAACCATTTGGACATCTCTTGCAGCTTTTTCCCACATAACCGAGATTGTCAGAGAAAAAACCTCCTGGAAAAAGACAAGAAATACTATGTTATGTAATGCTGTGCCATGTAAAATATGTAGATTTAGCCAAACGTAAAGAGCTGAGCTGCTGGGCCAGTTGTTTAAAGACTGATTAAGTTAACCCAGAATCAGAGGGAATTTTTATTTCAGTTTGTATTTTTGTGGTTAGGCTTTCTTTGTTTTGTTTGGCGTTCTGTTTTGAGTTTAAATAATCTTAAATTATACAAAACAAAAGCAGTGAAAAAAAGTCTGAAAAAAAGTTATTCTTCGGGTACATTTTTATCCTAGGTTAGTATTAACCGACTTCCGAACAAACTGACCCTGTTTACTACAAGTTAATCTGACTTTGGCCTGCGATTCAATCAAAAACCACACTTGATCAGCGGTCAAAGTTAAAAGACTACGTAACCTAGATGACTTCTAAACTTTAGACCGCGATATGATTCACGCGAAAGTGTTCAAAAGATACTTTTTTGACAGGTGTCAATTGACTATAACATGGATGTCGAATGTCAAAGAAGGAAGTTTTATTAAACAAAGGCTACATGTCTCTTTTAACCTATTAGAGCCACACTCGGCTTTCGCCTCGTGCTACTATCTCACGCTTCTTTCGTGCGTAGCAACTTTCCACGTGCATCCCATAGATCAATAGCTGCATGGTGTAGGCTTATCATTTAACATAAATAAGAAACATTCCTTGAATGACTTATATTTATGCACGAGACTAAATATCGTGCAGTCACGAAAAATTTCTACATCATGCAAAACACTATACAATTAATGTAATATTCTAAACTCTTCTACTGTACTCTACTCCTCTGTAACCTCTTGTTTACTATAACAACTATTGCTTCTTCTAGGGGAGCAGGGATGGCGCAGTGGTGAGAGCACTCGCCTCCCACCGCTGTGTCCCGGGTTCGATTCCCGGACCCGGCGTCACATGTGGGTTGAGTTTGTTGTTGATCTCGTCCCTGCTCCGAGGGTTTTTCTCCGGGTTCTCCGGTTTTCCTCCTCTCACAAAAATCAACACTTCTAAATTCTAATTCGATCTGGAAACATTGGATAAAGAGCCACTTCGTGGAAATGCCACTGCAAATTCCGTTACTATTATTATTATTATTATTATTATTATTATTATTATTATTATTATTATTATTATTATTATTATTATTATTATTATTATTATCATTATTCTCCTTACAAGGTTTCGAGTTTTGCGTCAAATTCAGTGGGATAGAAAACTTTCTCGTTTGTAAAACATCAAGTCATTTAAGCTTAATTTCCAATCCAACATTCTTGAAATACAAATTGACATAAAAATGCTTCCAATATCAGTCACTTCCCATCTCCTCACTAGATCGACAAAAGAAGCTAGAAGTTACCTGGTGGGCAATTGAGACATCCGTCAACTCCTTTACTTGAAAGATTTGTAAATGTTCCCAAGGGACATGGTTTAAATGATCCGTTGTACTGACTGAACCCTGAAGCCCTGAGAGCGACTTCATATGGTCCTTTTAGCCACCATCGTTTTTCTTTGACATTAACAGCTTCTGCATCCGAACTACCAGGATTCCTAGAAAAATAAGTTTTCTCTTGTAGATTAAAGAAACAAAGTGTGTTCTCCAAAACCAAGCATGCATTGGTATACAAATGCCTGTTGTAGTCTATTGTTGAAAATACAATAATTCCTCCAGAAGAGAACGACAATTTAATGAGCGTGATATTCGGTTAAATCAGTAATATTTCCGCACCACATGCAACAAAGTTCATTTTATTCTTACCGGGTGATCAATAGCACGTTTCTGTTTTGATTCAGACCTTCTTGCAACCCTAAAGATAATATCATTGTTTCTAATCCATTATCGCTCTCTTTACCATCGTTAGAGTCTACTTGGTGTTTATATTCCTTCCCATTTCAAACTCTTTAAAGTTTTTTTTTTTTCGGTAGTACAAAATTTTCCCGTCTAGAAGAAATATGCAAAACACGAAGATATCTTTGCTTAGGTGCGATGAAAAACAAAATATACTTTCCTCAACCACTAGAATATGCAAAGAACCAAAACTCATTAGGTACCAAAGAAATCGTTGGGTATTGGAATTTCTAGGTAGTTTTGAAGGGCTACCTCCCTCACCTACCCTGCAAGGGAGCTCAACTGCAACCCCAAACACCCCTACACGAAGCTAATAATAAAAAGTTAACATTAAAATTTAAACAGATTTCTGCTAGTCTTTTAGCATGTCGTCATGTTGTGTCCATCTGACGAAAATATTGAAATCTGAAGGCCACGTTTTTTGATCAGGAACTTGCATTTTCCTAACTTTATTTTCAATATTCTAACCCCAATAGTCCTCCGTCTAACGACTTCACACTAAAAATAGACTGCTTTAGGCATTGCAGCCTATATATTAATTGATTACTTCGGTAGCAGACAGTCCCCCCTTTCCGAACGTTTTGGCAACCTAATCATTGTGAAAAAAATAATCATGGAGATAATCGTAGGATGCACCATTCGAAAATTTTCGAAAGTATTGCGGTAATATTCGAAAAGGTTCGAAAGGCTTTAGATGATCTTCGGAAGTCTTTTAAACACTTCGAAAGAACTTTGACCTAAGATGATGACTTGTGTAACAGGGACACAGCAAGATATTAGGAGAGATCTTTGCCAAGAAGAGATACAAACTTTGGATATTGTAACCACAAACATCTTCCTGGAAAGAGAAACTGTTCAGCAGCAGAAGCACGATATAACTAGTATAATAATATGGGGCATTTCCCTGTCATACGTGGAACTGCGCGTGATAATATGTACATCACGAGGTAAACCAAGTTTTCGAAACTAAGCCTAACTTCTGTCCCCCATCTGTTCAAGCGGCTACCTCATCCACTTCTTTCAACAAATATAGGGGAGAAACTAGTTTCCATTCTCAAACGATTCCATTCTACCAAGGACGTAATTTCAAGCTTAAGATACAAGGTTAGGAGCTGACGAGGTGCACTGACAAAAGAGCACAAGTATCCATGACTACCAAATCCATTTACAAGGTTTCATATGAGAAGCTGTCAGAATCGGACAAAAAACTTGTCGGGCAGGAGATGTTCCTAGGCGAATCTTGGATGTGCACCCATGAATCTTACCCAAGATTAAATAGACATCGAATAATAAGTAGACGTAGTAGGAGGGGAATCCATGTTTTTTTTTCTCGCAATAATGTTACTTGGCCTTATTCATAAAATCCCAGGGACGCACAGTGTCAAAGCAGTCAACCGTATGCTCTCTCTCTTGTAATTGTCCCACCCAGATCTAAGGTGAAGTCCAACGTACTAACGTTGTAAATCAGCCGCTCTTTAAAGGTAATCTAAAGGGCGAGCACACAAACATCTGATAAAATAGCCATACACTCTTTCTTTCGGCAATAGTCCCTTTGCAACCCCTACCCCTCAGACTGTCCAGCGGCTAAAATGCTAAAGTGATCCCATTTTATCCTGCAGTGGCCTGTTTGGGTCACATGATCAGCAATGGCACAAGAATGGCTATTATACGTCAGCGCTTTAAAATTGTTTTGTTTCCTGTCATGCATTCGACGTTTTGTTTTCCCAATATAGCAATCATCAAAATCCCACAGCAGCTAGCTTTATAACCTAAGGCTCAGCCGCTCTCTTAGTCTTCGCGTTTAAATTTAATAGTAGTTTAGGTAACCGTTACTTCTGAAGATATATGTAGGAGCATACAAAACGTCAAGTTCATGAATGAGAGTTTTTACAACATGCGTTGTCTCGTTATGTTTATAACCGCCGTTTGTTCACTATTTTTATGCATAAAGACTTCCTCTCCCGCCTTAACTTAGAAGCCACGATTGACTCCCGGTTGAACCCAGGTGTTGCTGTGCGTGAGGAAACCACAAATTTCAATTTGCCAGATGTTCTGAAGCAGTGAGTGATCAAAGCTTTTCCTTCCGTGTATACTGGAATAACCCTAAGACATACTGAGAACGACAGGCGCTGCTAGAAGCGAGGTCGGACGACCAAAAAAAACAAGAGAGCAACGCAAGCAGCTTATAAAGCCAAATATAAATACTCGAAACGTTCGAGGGATCATGTGAAAAGTAAAGTGCAACTTGGAGTCAAGCGTTAACTAGTCAACTTATTACTATTTTTATCTTCCCATTGCAGGCTTGAGCCATTCCTCTATTTTGCCACTAGTTTAAAGAGTGAAGTCGGCCATTTTGGTTTATACGTTTTTTTTTTTTGCCCATCGGCTTATGTTTACACGTACATGACAGCTGGTCGAGGTATTTATGACTGTAATTATGAATCGATCACACCGGCCCAGCACGGTCGGTGAAGTGAAATAATTGATACAAGAAACCCTGAAAGTGGGATTCGTATTGCGTTAGAAATATGCCTCTGTTTGACAGTGTTACTAGATTAAAAGACTACTTATTGGAGAAATGCACAGAGGGACTCCAGCCAGCAGTAGATTGTAACTTTACTTTTGGTTACATCGGTGAAGGAAATAAGAAGTTTTCCATTCGGGAGTGACTTCGGAAGTTCAACTTGCCGAGGCACTGTCCTTAGTCAAAAAGGGGATGATTACTATGTGGGTCTATCCAAAAATACTTAAAGCCAAGAACTCACTCGTCTCAACATCGGGGAAGAAAAGAAAAGGTATAGCAATTTTATCCTGAATATCATCCCCGTCTCTTCAGGTTGCATACTCAGGAGAGAGGGTTACTCAAGAAGACGGCTGGAATTTAAGCTTCTCTGATTCCGCTTGTGATGAGCAGGCGCTGGTTCTAAGCAATTTACTGTTTTGTGTAGCTAACCACGGGCCCAGTTTTGGAGTTCTGACTGATGATAAGAAAGAAGCGCCGTTATGCAGCACTCCTGTCAAGGTTGCAACAGCATCCCGCCCGCCACATCAAATATTCTCAGTGCGAGGAATGAGGGGGTCCGATTTATCTTAAAAAGATTTCATTTTGTACCAATTTTACACTGTGAAGTTTGTAAGAATTATTTTCGTAACAAGTTTCGTCAAATTATTTCAATAACACCGTGTGAATTAGCATTTAACTCACTCGAAACTCAAGGGCTCCATATGTGCATAAAAGTATGTTAATTTTATGCCGCTTTTACAGCTTTTACTGAGCAGAATAGTAAAAAAAAATCTTCTATTCATGCTTTAGTGAAGAAAACCATTATGTTTGGGTTCCAGCGTTAGCTGTTAATCACGTTTCACAGTAAAATTCTACTTTTTGTGTCGGTACCATTTAATGTTTATGTCATTAACTGCCTTTTAGGGAGCTGAGCAACGACAACAGAGACAACAGTAAAAACGCCTCCAAACAAAGAGTTAAATGAGCAAAACTACACTTTTGCACATGCGTTTAAAATTTTGGTACATTTCTTTGCGTCCTCAGCAAAACATCAAAGTTAAATGACCAAATTTTTCGTTCAGTTTTCTTAACTTGAGCGCCACTCCTACCAATTTGGTTCCTAGGAGTTCGCCGTTTTTGTAGAAGTTGAACGAGTTACAGTGATAAGTAGCAAAAATAAAATAAAGTTATATTTTCAAGTGACGTTTTCGTTGGTGTTGCCTTCGTCGCTGCTTAAGTTCCCTAATCGGTTAACACAGGGACTGAATACAGCTCAATGATGTTTTCTAGTACAAGTAATTAGAAAAAAGTCTCAAGAAAGCACGCTCGCTGATTGGTTAAAAATGTGTTTGCATAACTCGGTGGAGACACAGGGCCATTATCGCGCGCTGTTGACGTAGTGATGGCGCGAGCAAAGATAATTTACATTTTGATTTAACAGGTTGTATTCCTTTTTCTCGTCGCGGTGTTTTCTAAAGGAAATAAAAAACATGTACCCCGTGTTTCTATCGAGTTTTAGTAGAATTCTACTAGTATACTAATGGAAATGCTGTGATCTGATTGGAAACTGACGCGTGCGTGCACACAACTTCAATTTTAAATGACAATTCAATTCGAGCGATCTCTTTAAGGCGAAAAGTTTAATAAGACGTCTAGAAATAGTTGGAAACTGTTGTTCAAGTAGATTTTGGCAAGAATTCTACTAAAACAGTTAGACTATTCGCTCTCGATTTCTATCACCTCATAGAAATCTCGAGCTCATAATCCAATTGCTAAATAGAAACACTTAGTGTGAAAGTTTAAGAGAACTCGAAAAAGCTGTGGAAACACTCACCTGCGGGTTGTGTTCCCACAGCATTTCTCGTTTTCCCAAACTTCCACTAATGTTTCTATTTAACAATTAGATTATGAGCTCGAGATTTCTATCGCGCGATAGAAATCGAGGGCGAATAATCTAATTGTTTTAGTATAAATCTACTAGTCGTTCGAAACCTAATCTAAATCCTCTTCTCTACACTTCGAAAACGCCAAGAAACGGCCGTCATTTTGTTAACAAGCGCACACTGTTACGCTACTCACTATTTATCACAGAATAGATAGTGAGTAGCGTAGCCAATCAGAGAACAGCATTCGTGATAGAACGCTTGTAGATTTATACTAATTAACGATTAGATTATGAGCTCGAGATTTCTATCACGTCCCTAGTCAACTATCACGCATAGAAATCGAGAGCGAATAATCTAATTGTTTTAGTATAAATCTACTAGTCGTTCAAAACTTAATCTAAATTCTCTTCAAAGACACCTTGAAAACGCCAAGAAGTGCCGTTATTTTATTAACAAGGGCACACTGCTACGCTACTCACTATCTATCACAGATTATAATCCATCAAATCTTTTCGCTCGCGCGATTGGTCTAAACACGTCACGTGACCGAATATCCCCCAGCTAAAACTGGGGGATATCCGAGATTATTATTCAACAAATTGTAACACTATCCAAATATGGTCATGATGCTCTCGATATCTGTCATCCGTAGGTAACAGATATCAGGCGATATACGTAGCTTAGTACGTGAGCTTCGTACGTGGGAAGAAAAAGTGAAGTGAAAAAATGTCGACAGAAAGGTTTAAAAATGTTACGAGCTTGGAAATCAATTTTGTTATCAATTTGTTGAATAATAAAACAATTATCCTGCTCAATCTCGCGGAATATCGTCTGATTTTAGCCGACGAGGCCGTAGGCCTCGTCGGCTAAGTATCAGACGATATTCCGCGCGATTTCGCACGATAATTGTTAAATATACTCCAATTTTCAAAACTGGGTGCGTTGCATAAAAGATTTGAAGGATAACAAACACGATAGTCTCCATTTGGGGCGAAAATATGCTCGGATATTTGTCCTTGGACATTATCTGTTCCTCGAAGCTCACAGTTTTCCTCAAGCTACGCTCTCGGAGAACTGTTCCCTTCTCGGTACAGATAATGTCCGCGGACAAATATCCTAGCATATTTTCGCGCCAAATGGAGACTATTGTTTATATAGAACGTGGGTGATCAGAGGACGTCATTCGTGATAGAGCGCTAGTAGATTTATGCTAAAACTCGATAGAAACACAGTACATGTTTTCTTTTTCTTAAATAGAACTCATGAGTCAATGATGATTCTTCGTTTCTTTGGCTTTTCGGGGGACTTTCTCTAAAGTTGCGAGAGATTCTATTTCTCTTAAGTTGCGAGAGATTCTATTTTGTGGCCATGCTGTACTTGGACGACGGCACACCGGTGAATTCTGCCACATTCGCTAATGGAGACACTTGGTTTGGACTGATTGGGGCGGAACTGCTAGTCGAACATTCTCCTACAGCTGGCGGATTTGCCGAAGCTGCAGGCACCGATTAAGTGTGCAAAGGGAATGTTGAAGAAATCGCAGACGTCGAGCTGGATTGGACAGGCACGTATCCGCTAGCAATGTGACTGATTCTCCTCTTTGGCAGTTAATGCAATAAAGTTTTTAGATTAACAACATGCTACCTATGCTGCCATCCATGATTTAGCTGCTCGAGCGATGTTTTTGGAGGCTGCGGTTTTACTATTATTTATTTTTCTGAAATTTCTCCGTTAGATACCCGGGGAAAACTTAGCTTCAGGTCTACTGCCATTGTTCCTGTATTTTGTTGAACAAAATGAGGATTTTCGAGGGAGGAAATACTAGCGTACTGGGCAGTGGTATTTCAGTCGGGTGGATGTTTACCTCCGTTTGCCGCGGTTGTTGCGAAGCGATATAAAACAATGCTGTGGAGGGCTGAACTTCATCTGAACATGTCAACATATCCACAAAGGAACTCGTCTGGATAGTTCGCATAAACATTTGTGCCATAGGATAAAATAAATCACCACTGTCTTCTAAAATATAGTCATTGTTCCAGGGAAAAGTTCTCCATTTTGAAGAAAGCCCCAATTAGGAGTTTGTACACTTGTTTTTATGATGATTGAAACCAAGGTTGTGGTTTTGTTGATTTAATCTACAACTTTAAATGTGATTGGTTAATTTTAACTACAACTTTGAATGTGATTGGCTGATTGAACTGTCCGATAACAACTTGACAAGTGAATTAGTGGGAAATAGGAGTTTTTTTAAACCAATCACAATCGAGGAAATTGTAATTTTTATGATTAACCAAATTATAATTTTTTGTCCTATACAAATAGTTTTTGCTACTTTGTTTTGTGTATATGGTGATTATTAAAACTCAAGACAGGAGGCTAAACAATATACAGAAAAACTCACCGCGTAGATACATTTGAGCGTACGCAAAGTTACAAAACTCAAATCAAAATTCTACCTTTTCCTGGGTTAGCTTAATCGTGCTCTGATCAACCTGGCCCAGGAGCTATGCTTTTAGGCTGGCCTAAATCTATATATTCTATAAACATTTCTCTGCCGTTCATTCAGTTGTTACTGTTTGTGCAGGGGACATCTGTCTCTTATTAAATTCATTTTTTTAAAGTTTGAAATGTATTAAAGCACACCGAGAGATGGAGCTCTCTTGGTTGTAATCAAAACATCAAAGAGGAAATCCCCACAACGTTGGAGGTTTTCATTTGCTTTGAAACGAAACGAAACGACATGTAAACATGTCCTTCACAAAAACAACCACGCAACGCGCGAGTAATATCCGTAAAAGAACTGTGTACAATGTCTTAAAATAACTTAAAAGGGATTACCTTAGTTAGAGGGTTTATATGGACGATTCACTCCCCTACCTTGGTAATCTCTTGATTTAAACCTAACAGGCCAAATAAGAACTGGATACTTAAAAATCCGCTTTCATCTATGAAGTCAAACATTTCAGAATTCAAGGCACAAACATCCCCTCGGAAGACCACTCTTTCTCTTTTATACGCTTGAAGGGCAATTTTGTTGAGCTGGTTAATTGTACTTTCCATAAG
>JAHPZR010005130.1:15000-19544 GCA_019787425.1 Platygyra sinensis
TTAAGACAGTACGCGCTTTCTCATTGGTCGATGGGCGTGTTTAGATCAGGGTATGCAAACACGGTTGTCACGTCACGCTTTCTGTGTTTCCCCGGCACAATTTGAAACCATTTCAAAGCCGGTAGTTCAACTCTCAAGTACAAATATAAAGGAATTCAAATGAAGAAAATTTTTCCAAGTTATGATTTGGGGATTGACCATCTCTTTCCCTCAGACCCGTGGAAAGAAAGCAAAAGAAAGAAAAACACCAGCGCTTTGCATGTACCTCGATGTTAGTTCGCTAGACGACCTTGCCGAGGGAGCTCAAGCGAAAACAACAAAATATTGTGCAACAAAATACACAGTAAACGTTTTTCAAAATAATTTTTGCATTTAATTACTATAATAAAATTCTCAAAATCACATGCTGTTTTTTGAAAAAGATGTGCAATAAAATTAAACGCCAACTATAGACCACTATATGCTACAGTCTGCGAAACGAAATCTGTTCAAATCAAATTTTTCACGGCCGATCGGTTGCCGTGTTTTGGCTGTCAAATGTTCAAAAAATGACTATTAAAACTTGGAAGAATGTACCAGACAGTTCACCAGACTGATGGATTTAATGCCCTTCGACTACTGCATTAACTCAAACTTGCCTGCTTGTGCTATGATTCCAAACCAGCAAAACTTCACAAGGCACGATGAGCGATTCAACTTCTCAACCATCTTCTCGGGCTGCTAAATCGGGCAAGTTTGAGTCACTTTCAAGAGCGATCAAGCACAGTGGTTTCATCTTGAAGTTCTTTCCTTATAAATCTTTTGAACATTCCCTCTGTTTTCACCGATCTTTAAGCATTTCTCCCAAAGATTTAGAAGGATTGAAAGCTCATGTCGCTTTCATTTACACGGCGCTCGCTTGCTCGCTGGCGATTTTGCCACAAATTTTGATTTTTGTAACGCGAAATTTCATTGGTCCGTGCGTTATCAGATGTGCGTTTTGATTGGTTAATAGGAAAGATGATTGCCTAGAGGGTGTATTGAGAAAAGGTTTTAGGATCAAGAAGTTAATAAACAAAATTTCTCTTCATTAGTCGAATTAATTTTGAGAAATATTTTATAAAAGCAATAGAAAACTTTTTTCCTGTGTTTGCATAGCCTGATATAAACACGAGAGGGGTTGAGAGAATTCTCGACAGTTATGCAAACCCCCGACTTCGTCTCGGGTTTGCATAACTGTCTCGAATTCTCCCAACCCCTCTCGTGTTTATATCAGGCTATGCAAACACGGAAAACGTTTTCTATTGCTTAAATAACTTTCGTTCAAAATTAGAAGCTTCATATCATGTTCATCTATACATCAAAATAAACATGTAGAGTGACATCAGTCCTTTATATATTAGGACTACAATAGACTAATTTCGATGTATTAAAATTCAGCCTAAAACAATAGACCTCAGCACGAGGCTCTGGGGAATAAACCTCACAAACTGTTGTTTTTTTTTTTTCGCAGAACTTCGCACTGAGGTCTATTGGTTTAGACTGAATTTTAAAGTATTGAAATTGGTCTTTTAAGTGAAACTACTAGAACCCGTCGTAATGGAAAATAAAATCGGATATGTTAATTTGTCTCTATTAATTTAATACAGCTGTTGCACTGTTCGATGAAAAATAAGAAACAAACAGCAGTGATAAACAGATTAAACTGGCACATTTTTAATTAAAACTTGACGTTTCGTATGTTACTCTTCATTCATTTTTAAAAGTAACCGTTCAAATTTAAAACAGGTATTAAAGTATACTAGGCGGATTGGGCCAAAAATTACAAGCATGACAATGGAACAGTGTGCTCTTTGAATGTCTCCTCCTTATTTACAAATGAGCGACATCAAGAAACACTAGACATTTGTCTCGATAAATTGTATTCTCTTGTTGATCCCCCAGCTTTCCCCAGGGTTGTTTTACGCAACCTATCGGAATTTCCCATCAAGAAGAGCCGCCTTCTTTTTGACGGTAAGTACTACGTCCAAATCGATGGTGTTGCCATGGGTTTGCCATTGGGTTCTGTGTTAGCCAACATCTTTATGAATGATCTTGAAGAAAAGTGGTTGATGGACGCCAAAATCAGACCTTTATTTTTGAATCTTTACCTTGATGACATGTTAACCAGGTTTCACAATAGAGACAGCGCATTTGAGTTCCTGAGCTATTATTTAAACAGTTGTCATTATTTAAACAGTTGTCACAGCAATAATAAATTTACCATTGAATCTGAACAGGACAATGCTATTCCGTTTTAGGACATTCTTGTCACACGCAATCAAAACAACAGTTTCATGACATCAATCTACCAAAAGAAAACTTTCATACGTCTATATACGAAGTGGGATTCGTTCACTCCACGAAAATACAAATGAACCTCATCCATCGTCTTTGTTCATCTGGTTGCTTGCTACAATTTGTCCTCGAGAACCCCTTCTTCACAACGGCCACCCACAAGGCATAATCAACTATCATATAAACGATGTTTTGAACAAAGACAGACATCAGCCTAACAACCCTGTGTCTACAGTTCCTATCAAAAGGTATCGTTATCCTGCTTCCCAACTTAGTTTTGCAAACCAACCAAATCGCTAAACGCCTAGCCTGCGTGACAGGCCGTAGAAACTGAGGGGAAAAGTCAAAAGTGAGCGCGGGAGGGAGAAGGTACGGCCTGCAAGGACGCTATTGTTTTCTCTGTTTTTCTTTTTTTTTTTTTTGTCTACCAGACGAACGTAAAAACCTGATTGGTCAAATTTAATGCATTACCTAATCCATCTTTCTGATTGGTCAGCGACCTGTCATTCGAAACCATCAAGGCCTTCTCACATTTATATTCGATAAGGGGGATAAATCAAGAGATCGTTTCGAACTCATTAATCATATGTTAGCCATATTAGTAATAACGCCTCTTTTCAGAATTATTAGCGACCAGATTATGGAAGTCGAGGCCATGAATTTGACTGCCTGTTATTCGGCTCAGAAGCTAGTTTGTTTGGAAGACATCAAAGGGGGCAGATTTGACGTTGTCTGTGCATCGGCGGAAAGTGCCACTGATAAGCGATTTCTGCAATCACTGAGTAGCAGTTTAGTGGCTTGTGAGTTGCATACAGTTGAAACATGAACAGGCACTGCAGGCCGACTGCGAATCGATGTATGAAGCAAGCACTGTTATCCCAAAGCTCTTCAGAGATTCTCTTAAGACAACTCCGAATATTTCTTTTCTCGCCGACGGTTTGAATATATTTCCACAAGCTTAAGCCACACATTTGCCATGTTACTTTTAGATTTATCTGGCCAACTCTACAAACATTGTTACAATTGCTTTCTTTTTGGCCCGGCCCCTTTCGCTTTTCCCAACGTCCGACGCTAAAGTCTTCAAATTTGAAAATTCATTTTTTCGTGCAAAACAACGAAAACAAGAAATACGAGAATCCATTGGCGCTTACAGATTTTGTCACGAAAGAAGTGGTGTGATTCTGATTGGACAATTTTGACAGCCAGACATTCCACAGTTGAGTGGGTTTTGCTGCGGGCGTCCCCTACCGCGATCCTCCCGCGACCGATCTTCTCGCACTTCACTGGCTCGTCTTTCCCCCTTTCCCTCCTCTTCGGACGCCTGCCACGCAGGCTACTAAACACCTGAAACCATGTTTGTACAAATTCTACTCTTGTATTAATCTACAAATCCTGGAAAGGACCTCACTAATCATTTATACAACAATTCAGAATTATTTACAGAGCAAATTGCAAGGATTGTAATGGTTCTTACGTTCACAATCAGCATTTCAGTGGACTTAATAAGAAAGAAACTGTTACCTTCCTATTAAAACCAGTGTTAATCTTGATTTTTTTCTGATGCGCTCTGTTGTCATCTATTTCAAGTATGTAATAAATAATTATTTATTACAAAATGATTTTACTCAAGAACGAATTCAGCCACATAAAGGGTTTCATAAGCAACCTGATATTTTGACATTAGAACCTGCTATGCATAACATTTTGACCAAAAGATGCTTAATTTCCTGTTTTTCAATGCAGTGAAAGGAAGAACTCTACGATACAATAATCGAGTTCTTTTCTTCTTTTATTCAACTACCTTTTTTTGTATTCATCCAATAAATCATTTCAGTATTGTGCCAAACGCGGTCTCAGTGTGAGACCATTCTGTAGGCACCTCTCCACACATATTCCATCACCTTTATTCCTTGCTAAAGTCAGCTATAGACGTAGCCTATCAACTGTCGACTTCTCAAAGTCCGAAACTGGTTAAGACGTTTGATATACCAATATCAGCAGCTGTGTTATTTACACCAATGGCCACCGCTTTCCGGAATTTAGCATGTTCAACAGAGGAGTTTGGACAAGGCTGCACTCTCTACCCGGTATTCCTATTTGTTCTATGCGCGGAAATTTTAGCCACAGGGAAATCAGAACTAATAATGATAATGATAATAATCATTATAATAATAATAATAATAATAATAATAATATAATAATAATAATAAATAATAATAATAATATCA
>JAHPZR010005132.1:0-15846 GCA_019787425.1 Platygyra sinensis
ATGTCACTTTCACTTGGTTTGTAATAAGATGTAATGATAAAAATAACAAGCCAATATCAAAGATAAGTGGATGTGACAACGTATCTATCATGTAGGTGTCTGGTGAAATTCTCTTATATTATTTCTTAGCCTAGGTGGTTGCTTACCAGGTGGTTGCTTACTAGAGCTTGGACTATAGTGGGTTAAAATTTCATCTCATTAGCATAAGGTGACTAAAGGGACTTATCCCTGTTTTAAATGCTTTATTCCCGTGAAAAGTTGATTTTGAAAAAAAATCTGGTACTTCCCATTGAAAAATTTCTGTCTCTCGTACTAACTAGGAATACGATAATGTTACAACATGGTATTATTCAATTTTCTACCGATTAGATGGTTATAGCAGGTTAAAAACAAAAGAAAGTTTCAAATGTTTAGCTCTTCAAGTGTTGCAGTCGCTTATGAGAGGTGGTCCCTTACAAGAGGTTTCAAAATAATGCAGTGATTTCACTTGGAAAATTTTGGTATTTTGGAAAACTCGTTGCTGAGGAGAGGCGGTCACAACAAGAGGTTCGAATGTAATGTTTATTTTTTAGAAATACATGCTTGGAACAAAACAATGCAGCATTTGTACCATCAACATCGATGACAGCTGATTAATGGGCTGACTTAAGAAGAGAGGGGGTCAGTCTGCTCTTAGATGAATTAACTCGAGGACAAGGAAGTGAAACATGAAACAAGGAAATCGTTATAGCAGAATTTGATTCCATTATCGATATCTGTGTGAACTGATCTAGATCCACAAAGAAATGAATCCTGAGAGTCATGATCAATCAGGTTGATTGAAATCTCCCTGGCAGCTTACAAGGCAAGACATTGGAAACAAGCAATGATGAATTAATCAACATGCAATCCCAGATTTTACAATGAAGACATTTTTTCCTGAGAAGAATTACTAGAGTTTAAGTATCAACTGGAAATAGCTTGCCATTGCAGTTACAGTGCAACATGTATACACACAGATGCAGAGGAAGTCACTAGAAAAATAATATAATAAAGAACTATCAAATTGTTTACTTTTTAGGCTAATACTGGAGAATGGCAAAAAAAGGAAGGCGGGTTTTTTCAATCTGATCTGACCTATAAAGACAAATTAAAGTACCTGATAACCTCTACAAATGTACGTGTAAAAAAATTGAGCTTTAAATACCCCTAGTGCAGATTAACAATACAGCTAGTCTGAATCAACGCAGAAGGCAAAACCAATAAAACATGCTTATTTAAATGCAAGAAACAAACCTCTGAGTACTTAATTACAACGCAAAGTATAGCCATGGGAAAATAACGCTTCCGCAGTCTTGTTTCATGAGGATAACTTTTGGAATCAAATTGTGATCTTCATAATAACAGAATTCGCTAAGACGATAAATTGGGTACGGGCTTCGAGCTTTATATTTATAGTAAACTCACGTTTTCATCCAATACATGCACAATTTCCGTACAGCTTTTGTCTTCGACTTCGCTTCCATTCAACGGCCTCACTCGAACAGCAACCTTTGGAAACGAAAAGAACATCTATCAGTTGATTGAATGTTTGCAGAAGTGTCGTCGGTGAGATACAAGTGCTTTTTCACTTCCATATCGCAGCAATGCGCAAATGGAAGATAGTTAAGCTTATGTTATTTCTGATTGACAATTGTCACACTATGCTTGGTCTCAAACGGTTTCACTTATATGCACACGTTTACTTACCATCAAGTTTTGAGTGCTATCCTTCCCTTTTTCTTTGGCTGACATGATGACTTCTCAATTTACTTAGTAGATACTTGCTTTGAATACTGAGAAACGATTATGGACTGCAAACGAAACGCAGCCGCGCGAACACTATCTCCAATCTCCATTGTCGACATCTTCGAATTAGAATCCTTGCGCGCCAAATCCACGAACATCTTTCGTACTTTGTGAACCTACTACATTTTGGCTCAGGAAGGAGCGAACAAAACACAAATATAACAGAAAATTATAGCGCTCTATTTTGGTTTGTAATTGCTTTTCCTTCCCGTCTTTGTTGTATAAAAGCAATCCACTTCACAAGTTTGTTCTTGAATCAATCAACCAATCACAAAGCATAACTATTATATTTTGACACCTTGTGTGACATCACCTAAATTATTGATTCGTAGTCAAGGTGATAAGGGCAATATTCACTCTATACTCAAATGCGCATAAAAACCAAAGTCATCCTCTTTCTTCTTTGGCGCTCACTATAGAAAATACTGTGGAGCAAACCGACTCTGTTTTGGCCATGTTTTAATTTTGACTCCAACGAAAAAAAAACTAGAGGAAGAAAGAAAAACGATAATCAGGAGCTCCTGCAATAATTCATCACTTATGACTGTTTGTTTCTTCCTCGTTTTGTTTTTACTTCTTTTGTTTTTGTCAGGCGAAGCTGTCAAGACTAGAGACGTAGGATGAGACAGACAAAATTAAAGATACTGACCGGCTCACGGTTCGCCTCGCGCGTGTGACCCACGCAAGTTGCTGATAACAAAGAAAGTCGCATACGTCTCACGGTATAAGTATGTTTAGTTGACACTCAAAAATAAAACTGTAGGCACGCCTGGTACGATAATATAAGCGACGTTGATCGATTCGAGAGGAAAAAATGACGGGGAGTGTGGAGAAATAGATGTGAAACAAATAAGCTGAAGAAAGGTGTATAACATTGCCGGAGCGTTCTCAGATCATGTACAGATTTGTCGGATCATCTTCCTGTGTTTTATACTATTGGCCAATGTCAAACTAGTAGCCAAACGCACTATCCGAATGATATTAACATAAGCAGATTGTGTGAAGACCTCCTGGACAGGACTGACTTCCAGGACTTCAGTGAAGTATACACTGGTACAAACCCAGAAACAGCGTGTATCCTGTTTCACATAAAGTTCTCATGATGACAAACACTTCACTTGTTAATGTTAAAAAACCACTCAGTATGTCTAAAAAAAACCATGGATAACAAAGTTTAAGTCAAGGAAAACTAAAAATAAATAGGAAACTTCCTAAACGTGATCTCGTAATGAAATAAATGAGTTATCTTCAAACGTTATAAAAAACATTCAAATTGAAGAAATCATACTCGATGCATCTAAAACCAAGTTGTTGCGTCTCTACACTTAAACTAAACAAAAAGCCGTCAAGCAAAGCTCTAAATTAGCGTGGCAAAATGTCGTCATTGCATCTATAGAAGGGGGATTTTTTTTAATAGCAAATCAAAGAGGAATGATTTCTTTAATTTTTGTATAATGAATAAGAGGAACTTATTTTTGAGGTTAATTTTATTTTGATTAAAGCACTAAATAAATAGAACTTTTACAGAGAAAAATACCCCTAAACAATATATATACCAGGGGGATCCCTCATGTCTGCGCGACACAGTAACATCTTTATTTCATCACGTTATCCAAGACAAAGAAACTAGACCTACCATATGTCGGTTTACTCAGTTGATATTGCGCAAATCAGGAAAAAAATGCGCCGCTTTTCTGCCGCTCGATCACATGCTCTTTCAACTTCTCGCAGGCTCCGGGTCGCAGGCTAAGAAAAGAAAGTCGCAGTCTGGGTCAAAGTCTCTCGGCTCGTAATACCAATTTAGGACAGGTTCTAACCTGTTTAGGACAGAAGCAAGTCGAATTGTATACCCTGTTTAGGACAGCGAGGCCAAAAAACCATACCCTATCCAGCGGCACGTCCCCGTATAGCCCAAATAAGGGAGTACCCCCCCGGGGGGGGGGGGGGGGGGGCGGGAAGCGATGACGGATCCAAAAGAAATAGGAAGCGCTTTTAATGAATATTTTGTTACATGTAATGCGGGGCCTAACTTAGCTGCAAAAATACCAGCAAAGGAACACAAGTACAGGGCCGGGTTGTTCGAAAGCCGGTTAACGTTAACCCAGGATTAAACGTTAACTGAGGCATTATTTTTTTCTTGTTTAAAAATATTTTTCATCTCTAACGTTTGGTGTAGTTTGAGATTACTATAGCTCAAAACCGAAGGGCAAACAATATGAACAGATTACCTAACCATAAGGTTACAAAACTGAAATCAAAATTCGCGCTAACCCTGGATTAGCTTAATCGGGCTTTGAACAACCCGGCCATGCATCTTATTTCAAGCAAAGAAATATAAGTTATATAAACTCAGCTTTTTGGACTCAGCTAATCCCAAAAAACAAAAAAGATTTCCCATGGCCGCTTTCTACGAGCAGATAGTCAACGAGGCGCAGGAGAATGAGATCCAAATTAATAAGCAGATACTGAATTGAACACGTCAACTGCACAAAGTTTTTGGGATTGATTATAGACAAAGAATTAACTTGGAAACAACATAGTAAACTGGTCGAAAAAAAAATATCAAAGATATCAGGTATATTAGTTACAGTAAGGCGTTATATATCATTAAGGACATTAAAAACCATTTCAGCATAATGCTCTGATCTATCCACATATGACATACTGTAATACACTGGTAATATTCTTTGGGCAAGAACATATGAAACAAAGCTCAAAGGTATTGAAAAATTCAATAGAAAATTTATGATTTGAATTATGACATTATCAAACTATTGACAGGAATCAAGACCACTATATTTCTAAACATATACGAATTAAATTTTTACCTCATAGCGATATTTGTGCATTCCTATTTGCCTGGAAATTTACCCTCAGTCTTCAAAGACTATTTTTCAACGCTGAAATGACACAATTGACATGTATAATACCAGTTTCCAAGCAAATTACACAAACTGTTAAAAAACGAACAGTATGGAAACTCTTCGATTAGATATGAAGGAGCACAAATATGGAATAGTTTACCATCTAAATTAAAGGATATTATAAGACAAAAAAATATTTATTCAGCAAGAATAGGATGATTTTTACCGACAGAAAGCGTAAGTTCCAAATACGAGCTGCTTAATTTCTTTTAATGATTGAACAATTCTGTTGCTACATACAACCGCTCCTCTCAGGCCATCATTACTAGTTAATTATTAAGGTAATTCCTTAGTATTGCATTGCGCATCCCTACTGCGCACGATTTTCGCGTCATCAGCGCGCGCGCACGAGCACGTGCACGTGCAAAACGCAAGAGATTTCCCTCAAACTAAGCTCGATAACGGAATAAATTCTCTTTTTCTCTTAAACGAGCACGGTGACCCCCGATTTTTCTTTTAGGTATTTGCTAAGAACAGTCTAATGAAAAACATATTTGAAGAGGAAAAAAAGTTTGATAGTAGAACGTGATTTTTTTTGGAAAATATTTCCCAACTGGGTGTATTTTGGCCAAGGCGAGGACTTCAAGTTAGCCATGGAACTGTCCGAAAAAGTGCAATATTACCGCAACCAGGCAATCAAAAACGGCTTAAATGAAGCAATACTGCTTATGCCAATAAATGAAGCTTTATTTTCAAGACAAAACTTTATTTCTTTCAAGTAACCAAGATTTAATTCTGTATGAAGGTGATTCGAACTTTTAACGCGCAACCAGTAAAAATACCTCATTTTAAGAGCTTGCTGACGCGTAAACCAGCACGGTGACCCCATTTTTTTATTGCATTTTTATAATGTTCATACCATGAATGTTCATTACGCCAAGTTTCAAAAAAAGTTTCATAGTAGAACAATTTCAAGGGAATTACCTTAAAAAAAAACTTTGTAGTATTGAGAGGGAGATTTCCTAAGAAAAGCGATAACTGAAGCTTGCAGAGATCTTCCTGCTACTTAATATCTACTATATTCTTCCTAGTGATGTAAATAACATTTGAGCGGTAAATAATGTTGGTTATTTTATTGATTCTCTTTTTACAAGCTTGCCTGGGCTGGCGATTTTAGGAGTTGGGTGTGGGAAAACGATTTTTACATGGTTAAGGGGATGGATCAACTTGGATGGTTTGTTTAATTAGTCTATTAGAGATTGCTGAAAGGTTAAAGTGTACGTATTTGCCATGAGAAAAAGAAAACATAACAAACTCATGCATGAGTCATAATTTATGGATAATTTTCGGAAAAGCCGTAACTTTAAGTCACGTTTGAAAATCTTAGCTAAACTTTTCAAATTCGTTGTTTGCAATCCGTGTTAATCTTCTCCATCCTTAACGACCTTAACCATCCTTGTTCCTTTATGGTTATTATTATCTCTTTGATGTTTTTCTATCTTTACAAAGTGTTATTTTTAGGTTTCCTTCAATTTAACGGTTATTTTAAAAACGTTCAAAATAACTCAAGATGCCGTGACTGAGCCCCTTTAATATATGATTATAAAAGAACGTCAAAGGGGTTTGGGGGACAATCGAAACACGGCAGGCATTCTTTCGGCTCGTCACGCAATCTTCCTCCGTCAGGTCAACATTCATAGTTCAGAAAATGCATTATTATACTTGAAAGGGCTGTTTCATTGAAGAATGGAGGGTGCCCGGTCAATGGACCAGGCACCCGGCGAAGAAGAGAATCCTATACGACCTAGAAAAGAAAGAGCTTTCATAAGGGTGTCATTCTTGTGATGCAGTCAAACCTGTATTAGGCGGATACGCTCGGGGCTTTTGCGAGTGTCCGCTTAATGCACAGTGTCTGCATGACTCCTGGTGTCCGCTGACGTCAGGTTCTCTCAGGATTCTGGGTTTTTCAAAACGTTTTTTTACGGGGGAAGGGGGTGGATTTTAATTTATTTCCGAGTCTATCTATTTCCGGCTATTTTCTGAGGGTTTGGAAGGGGTACTGTATTATAGGAAAATAAATTGGCGTTTGAAAAAAGACCGGGTTTATAATTTGACGATCAACCATAATCAAGAGACGTTATACAGTCGTCAATTAACAAAAGAGTGGTATAGATAAATCGCAATAATTTAATATTTTCTTTCAGCCAAAGCTCATCACATAATTTTTCGCCCACTTTAATTTTCTTAATAACTACAGTAGCCCTGAAACCCTTCCCAAAATATTTTTTTTGTTTTAGAACTTGGCAAAACGTTGCATATTAACATGCTAAGACTTGATCTGAATAAAAATGCTCGGTCAAAGGACTTATTATTTAGTTATAACCATTAAAAGCTAATAAAAATCAATGGTGTTTAATGGTTTAAACTGTTGTTATGGTAACCTTTTGCATCATGAAAATGATTGGGTATTTGTTTGATATATTTATTAGAGCAGTTTTCAATATAAAATTTATAAACTGTGTAAACCTTGCAGTAAATCAGGTCTATTGTGCGTTTCCAGAAAAAATCCCTTCCTTGGGAGGTATGGATATTTTCTGGAATTACACATTAAACTTAGACATCACTGATTACAAATAAATAATCCTTAAAAAACCTTTTACAAAGAATTCACTACATTGCAGAAATGCGAGAGGACTGGAAAAGAGTATGGTTGTTTTCTGTTTGTTTGAAAAACTAAGGTATTCAAATGAAAGATCAACTAAATTTGAGAGTCTGTACCATGAATATAAGTATTTGGAGGACAAAAATGGCAAAATGGTAGCTCTTTAAACATCACCCAAAATAGAGAGTTTGTATGGATTGGGTAGACAGGCCACAAAAAATCGTAAAGATTTGTACGAAATTTGGCAACTTTTGCAAGGTTCCCATTTGGACAATTTTCTGCTGAGAACTCTTAAACTTGGTTGGGTAGCTTTTCATTCATTAACAGTTCAGTTGAAATGTTTAGATTATCAATCTAATCAATATAAGAAAAAAACTCACCCCAGTGCTCTCACATTTCTGCATGGGCTATTCTTTTCAAACTAGACCACATTGTTAGAACATTATAGATCACTCATGAATACTTGTCAGTTCGCCTTGGCAAAAGTAAATCCTTCCTAGTTGTAATCACAATACATATCTGGTGAGTTATATTATACTATGCGAGTCAAAAATATTTACACCTAGTTATATTATTTACTGTTTTTCATTCAGAGGCCCACAGGTTCATAAGTTTAATTTAAAAACTATTATGCGCTACCCTTTTTAAATAAAGTTTGAGTGACTAATTGAATATACTTTTAGTTTTAAGCTTTGTGTGCTAGGCATGTGCATCCTTAGGACGCAAAGAAGTGGCCAGAAATTTTGCTTTTAGCAAGCTGAAGACTAGACAAAAATACAATGTATATTATAGTCTTTTCCAAATACTGTTCTCTGCTACACCTTTTTCAACGATGACAAAAAGTTGGACTGCTGGTTGGGACAACAGTTCTGCTAAAAATGCAACAAGTTTCTCTTCATTACCAATACACTGGGGGGATGAGAGTTTGGAGTCCAAATTGTAGTAATTGTCATTTATTTTCCGAACTGCAAACCAGTGAGGTCTCTTGATGGGTACCTCTAGCCAAACAAGATTAACACTTGATGGTTTATTCACCACAAATCCAAAGATCTGTAGAAGTTCAAGTCTGTCAAGACCTCTGCAAAGATGAGGAAAAAATGAACATACATTACTCAAAAAACTATCTAATGTAAACAAATGACTGGCTAACTGACTTCTTGAAACATATGTTCCCGATTATTGAAGAGGAATACCAAACTGGTCAGCCGATCCTAGACTGCTGATGGTTCAAAGGGTGGATATAGCTTTTTCAATCACCAAATGATCAATATCCAGCTACCTTGTTCCCAGTCACCCACACAAAAGAAAATGAAAACCCTACTCTATTTTTTCCCACTTCTCTCCTTCCAATTACTTCCCATTCCAGCATCACACTTCTTCCAAGCTTACCCTGTTTACACAACATGCATGCTCCCTTTCATGTTCTCTTTCACACTGAATTCTACTTTCCTCACAAAAGCTTGGAGAAGAGGCAGACTATCAAGTGCTATGCTTTGTACCAAGTTTGACTTAGTTTTAATTTCATCATATTTTTGCATGACTCCACTAGCTACTAAGCTTTCATTTTATTCATGCTAAAATAAAGGTTGTCTGTCTGTCTGTCTGTCTGTCCGTCGTCTGTCTGACTGACTGACTGTTTATGAACACTTTAATCAACTGAACCCTAGCTTTAGTGGCTCAAAAGGGTGGATAATGCTAGCCCTGTATAAATCACTATCCAGCGGATACGTTTCTAATAACATAAGAGTTTCTAAAATACTTAAAAATGAAAAATAAATTAGTGATAGTAAAACCAAACATCATTTCAATGAACCCACGTAGGTAAGTGCTGACAAGACAAACCATGATAGTTATTCACTAGATAGCGATTTATCCAGTGAATAGCATATATATCCAACCTTTGAACAGCTGGGGTCAGCTTATCGAAAGGCTAGTCTTAAATGCAGTGTTTGAGCATTCTATTCTTTCTCTGCACTCCTTCCCCACTAAAGAGAGTCTAACAAATCTGACAGGGTGGCAGGCGGGGGTGTTAAAAGCCATTTCCGAGAGGGCGGCTATGTATGTGCCTTTGATCTTTAAAAATTCTGAAGGGGATGTGTGCCGGCACTTTAATTTTCCTTTCTTGAGGGTAAAAATTTTACTTTTCTAAGGAGTAAAAATCAAAGCTCCAATCACTGGAGGTGAGGGAGAGGGGTGTGGATATTATTATTATTATTAAATGGAATGAGTATTACGGATAGGTTCAACCTTACACAATTCAGTGGTTCGTTTGTTCTACAGTTTCTCCTGAAGGAGAACAAACCTTAACATAGCAGGCATCTAAAGATGATAAAGCTTCAACAGGCTTAACTACTTACAGTCTCTTATCGAACCAAATTGCTTCATATTCTCTCAACTGTAAGGCCGCCATCAAAACGTTGACATCATAATTTCCTAAACCAAGCATGTTTTTATGAGGATTAACAAAAGCATCTGGGCTAAGGCTGTAGCTTATAGCATCGAGATCTGCCTTGCTGTATGCATTTCTGTCCTGAAAAAGATTGTTCAGGGTATGAACTGCACAAAGCATTTGTCTCTGACGCTCGTGGTAAATTTCCATCCTGATTTTGGCTTATATTATATAAAGTATATATCTGGCGAGCAGATAACCCGCTGTTCATAGTCTTACTCGACCCAGTCGCTCCCATCCCTATTGTGCCTGAGATCGCAAAGATAAACTCGGTTGTAGTGTTTTTGTTATTATTGAATATACAGTCTTCAGTAGATCACGTTTACAAGTTCTCGAGAAAACGTTAGATTTCTGCTTTTCAAAGTGTACCCATCGAAACTACCACTACTATTTAATTCAAGCCCTTTTTAGTTTATTCCAAGGGGGTCTGGGGACAATGAAACTTGGAGTACGCAAGCGTGGAGACCGGCTGATGAAATTGTCTGTAACTAGAAAACGTACATTGTTATTGTTTTGCCCGGGCTGTGTTGCACCATATTTCCTCAGCTAACGAGATATCGTAGAAACAAGAGTATTAAACCGAACCTCTGACTGTCAGTCTGCAGAACTCGGTGAGAACTTTGCCAGTGGACCTCTCAGCCCCCATACTAAAAGAGATTTGCACCGTTCGAAGAGCTAGAAAAATTATGCTTTAAAATTTCTATTAGGAAGGAGTGTTTTTCAGGTAAGTAAAATGCAATTGTACAACGAGTTGGTTTTATGCACAGGTACTCAAAGGTCGAAATATGAAATTCGATTGTCAGGACGGTGTAAGGAAAAACGGTATTATCCTTTACCTGGAAAAATGAACGACCTTTGAATGCAAAATATGTAGTTACCCTGAATTTAGTCGTTTGTTTTTTTGTTGCTTCTATGTTTTTTGGATGATTAAGTGGCTATCATGCTCTGTAGGGGATGAGACTGGGTATATTGGGAGGCGGGGGGGGCCCATAATAGAAACTTTTTGACTTAAACCCTTGTAAGGTAGATCAACCTATGTGTGGTTTGCAGCTTTAATTAAGACTTTCCTTCCAAGTCAAACTGTCGTGAGTTTTCAGGGTGGGAAATATGTTTGCGGCTGCTAAGCAGGCCATGCAACGTCGCGAAACGGTTGAGGCAAGCAACTTTGGCCACCTGGAGGTCGTTCATACAGTGTTAGTAAACACAAGACGAAGTTTACGTTTTGTTACTTTTTATGAAGTAGTCTACGCTCTTTATTTGGCCCACTTAAAATGGAAATGAGAGTGTTTTGTGTATTATTTCTACAGTGCGCCTCCGGCGGAAACGTACTTTAGGAATTTCCTGGGTGGGGAATGTGCCGCTGGGGACCTGGGACACCCCTAGCCTATACCAGAGGCTACCAGAGCTAGTTCAGCTGAATATTTTGCTACCCTAGTACTAGCAGTAAGCATCCTGCAAATCACTCCTATCCGGGACGAGCTGTTTTTCCACAGAAAACCTGATTTTTTGACAGTTGATTAGATCGCGAGTAGCATTTTATGATAGTCATCTATCTCAACTCTGTGGAGGCAGAGTTGTAAAAAATTTAAACTACTGATGATTTCATTTTCATATATATTTTTTGAGTGGCAATTTGTCTTGGTTTCCTTAGTTTTTCGTTGCAAAAATGCTACCCGGTTCTCCAGACCCAAACGACTCTGAATTTATATACCCTAATGCTAGGGTAAACTGCTTGATAAACCATACCCTTCTACAGCCAGCACATACCAGTGTAGCCCGTATCTGGCAGTAACCACCCCCCCCTCACCCGGAGCTTTATGGCTAAAATTAGAAAGGATTTTTTTCCTGAACAACCTTTTAAAGTGAAAGCCAAGATCCTTGATTTGCATTCTAAAAGCGAGATGGATCAGTATTCCTAAACCTTCTCACATACCCATGAAATCCACACGATAGAACTAGCAACGTTTAATATAGGTTCCCTGATTTTTTAATTCATGTATAAAAGAAAAATGAGTGCTATGCTCTTTGGGTCAGGAGACCATAAATGTAGAGGAGAAATTCTCTCAGGATACTCACTGGCTGGTGCACTCAAATATGGATCTGTCAGATGGTGTCTGACCACCTGTTGCTCCAGATGGTTGATGGCGAGTTTTAGTCTTGAGGATGGGAGGCACTGCAAAATGGGCAAGAGACGAGGGGCGGGGGGGGGATCCAACAAGTAGGGCCATAACATGATAATACTGTTAATACATGTGCGATAAGGGTACAAGCCAGGGCTGTCCACTAAGTTTCAAGCCACCTGTAGCTTTCCATGTATTCTCTACACTCGAAACAACTTCGTTACTTTATGGGTGAAATTGGCTTCAACAACAGGTAATTTTCACCTTAGCAATCAAGAAACGATCAGTGATACTCGGCTGTAACAGGTGCTACAGCGTTACAGCCCTTGATGACAGCCCTGCAAGCTTTCCCGTCTTCCCTTTGTTTGTCGTTTAGAGACACAAAATACAAAGTGGACAGGAAAAAATAACATAGTGACCATCCGTCAGCTTAAAGTATAATGAGAAGGTCATGTGAGATAAAGAAAATAATCAATAAACATGTATAAGGCATTATGTCTCATCATCATCACAATGATGTGTGTTAGCATCACTGCTCGTCATCTTCAACATCATCAACATCTCAAAACACTCATCATCATCTGTCCATTAATCCTTGTTTGTAAATGTTTGAGATGAGGTTTCTCATCAGATGCAGAATTCTTCCAGTAGAAAATTGTCCACAAGTAACCTACATCCATGGCCACAAGCTCCTCAAAACAAATTTTAGTAAAGGTCTGCGGTATACTGGGCAATATTTTACTGGGATAATACATGAATAATGAGAATATAGAAATAACATTAAAAAGTATACTGAATAAAGATCAAAAGGAATGGGTTCGGCAGAAATGGCAAGTAACATGTCAAGTTCTACTCACAGTGTCCCTGCTGCAAGTATCGCACTAAACTAAGAACATCAATACCTGGTGTACCAAGTAAATGGAAACTGGGTAAAGGATAGGCAATGGTGGAGGGGACAAAGCGGGACTGTGTCATCTAGCCTGCCTATCAACTGCTGGATATGCTAAAAGCCAGGAGATAAAATACTAACAAGAGCCATCCTGCAGAATGTCAAATTCGAGTAATGCTGGACTTTTGGTGTAGTTTACTAATGTTAAACATGCCACTGTATTTTGTTGCTGCTGTAGGTCGGCTTTGATCATAGATCCCTGATGATGACCCAGTTTTTGAACTTTTTACTTCATATAAACGTCAAGGAGAGGCTGGATGAAGGGCCTGGAGAGACCTATCTATGAAAGGTTGGAGTTGGGAGGAGTTAGGAACCAATCCTTGGTTGCAATGATCTGCTAGGCTGTCATTACACAAAAACCAGCGTCAATCCCTCGGACTCAATTCAAAATGATACAGACCGTTACACTAAACCAAACAACAAATTATACAGACAGTCCTCACTGAACCAAAACAAATGATACCGCCAGTCCTCACCACTGCACCCAATAACAAATGAGTACAGACACGTCCCACACTAAAACCAAAACAAATGATACAGACAGTCCACTTAACCAAAACAAATGATACACGACAGTCCACTAAACCAAAACAAATGATCAGACAGGTCCCCTAAGACCAAAAACAAATGGATACAGAGACAGTGCCCACACTGAACCAAAACAAATGATACAGACAGTCCACTTAACCAAAACAAATGATACAGACAGTCCACTGAACCAAAACAAATGATACAGACAGTCCCTAAACCAAAACAAATGATACAGACAGTCCACTAAACCAAACAAATGATACAGACAGTCCCACTGAACCAAAACAAATGATACAGACAGTCCACTGAACCAAAACAAATGATACAGACAGTCCACTGAACCAAACAAATGATCCGACAGTCCACTAAACCAAAACAAATGATACAGACAGTCCACTAAACCAAAACAAATGATACAGACAGTCCACTAAACCAAAACAAATGATACCGACAGTCCCTGAACCAAAACAAATGATACAGACAGTCCCACTAAACCAAAACAAATGATACAGACAGTCCACTAAACCAAACAAATGATACAGACAGTCCACTGAACCAAAACAAATGATACCGACAGTCCACTAAACCAAAACAAATGATTCAGACAGTCCACTAACCAAACAAATGATACAGACAGTCCACTGAACCAAAACAAATGATACAGACAGTCCACTAAACCAAAACAAATGATACAGACAGTCCACTGAACCAAAACAAATGATACCGACAGTCCACTGAAACCAAAACAAATGATACAGACAGTCCACTGAACCAAAACAAATGATACAGACAGTCCACTAAACCAAAACAAATGATACAGACAGTCCACTGAACCAAAACAAATGATACCGACAGTCCACTAAACCAAAACAAATGATACAGACAGTCCACTGAACCAAAACAAATGATACAGACAGTCCACTGAACCAAAACAAATGATACAGACAGTCCACTAAACCAAAACAAATGATACAGACGTCCACTAACCAAACAAATGATCCGACAGTCAACTAACAAAACAAATGATACAGACAGTCCACTGAACCAAAACAATGATACAGACAGTCCACTAAACCAAAACAAATGATACAGACGTCCACTAAACCAAAACAAATGATACAGACAGTCCACTGAACCAAAACAAATGATACAGACAGTCCACTAAACCAAAACAAATGATACAGACAGTCCACTAAACCAAAACAAATGATACAGACAGTCCACTAAACCAAAACAAATGATACAGACAGTCCACTAAACCAAAACAAAGTGACTACAGACAGTCCACTAAACCAAAACAAATGATACAGACAGTCCACTAAACCAAAACAAATGATACAGACAGTCCACGAACCAAAACAAATGATACAGACAGTCCACTAAACCAAAACAAATGATACAGACAGTCCACTAACCAAAACAAATGATACAGACAGTCCACTAAACAAACAATGATACAGACAGTCCACTAAACCAAACAAATGATACAGACAGTCCACATGAAAACCAAAAACAAATGATACACGACAGTCCACTAAACCAAAACAAATGATACAGACAGTCCACTAAACCAAGACAAATGATACAGAACAGTCCACTAAACCAAAAACAATGATACAGACAGTCCACTAAACCAAACAAATGATACAGACAGTCCACTAAACCAAAACAAATGATACAGACAGTCCACTAAACCAAAACAAATGATACAGACAGTCCACTAAACAAAACAAATGATAAAGACAGTCCACTAAACCAAAACAATGATACAGACAGTCCACTAAACCAAAACAAATGTACAGAACGTCACTAAACAAACAAATGATACAGACAGTCCCCTAAAACCAAACCAATGATACAGACAGTCCACTAAACCAAAACAAATGATACCGGACAGTCCACTAAACCAAAAAATGATACAGACAGTCCACTAAAACAAAGACAAATGATACAGACAGTCCACTAAACCAAAGAAGCACATGCATACAGACAGTCCACTAAACCAAACAAAATGAATAAACAGACACCACTTAAGACTCAAATACAAATGATACAGACAGTCCACTAAACCAAAACAAATGATACAGACGTCCAACCTGAAAACGCTAACAAAGATACAGACATGTCCACTAAACCAAAACAAAGATGATACAGGACAGTCCCCTAAACCAAAACAAATGATAACCAGTACCAGTCCACACTAAACCAAACAATGATACAGACAGTCCACCATGAACCAAACACAACATGATACAAATCACCCCCCAGCCGACAAGGGGGGGGGGGGGGGAGGGGGGGGGGGGGGGGAAAGGGAGGGGACACAGCGAAGGTCCAAACTAGTCTAAAAAAAACAGAACCACTGATCACAGAGCAAAAAGTGGGAATCACACACACGTTGAATCTTCAAAACAAAATGAATACCGACAGACAAGTTCCCAAACTGT
>JAHPZR010005133.1:0-79130 GCA_019787425.1 Platygyra sinensis
AAGAAATTTCCCTCAAGCTCAGCTCGATAGCAAAATAAATGCTCGTTTTCGGCTTTCAAACGAGCATGGTGACCTATATTTTTTATTGCTTAATAATAGTGTACATACCATCCTCCTTAATTTAGAGAGGCAAATGTGAGGCAAATTATGACCGCGAAAATAATGACTCTACGAACGCTTTTAATTTACGCCCACGTCATTATTAAATAGTATGATGTTTATTCCACAAGTTTTATATGTTATTGTTCTATATGCTCGACACTTTCTACCTGTCAAGTTTTTTCCCAAGTATTACTTTTTCAAACTTAATTTGAGCTACCGCAAATTGTAACTTGGACCGATGAATAACGTGTGTGATTAGTACAGACATAAATGGGGTAAGATTGGCTCATCACATCTCTTAAGCGTGAATGGTGACCTATCATTTTTATTTTATTTTTCGAACATATCGAAACTACGGAAGCTTATAGGTGCCATCCGACATCCGATTTAAAAATTCGACATCCGACTTGTTAAAATCCGACATCCGACTTTGAAATCCTACATCCGAGTTGTTAAAATCCGACATCCGACTTGTTAAAATCCGACATCCGACTTGTTAAAATCCGACATCCGACATCCGACATCCGACATCCGACATTGCTGGCTCAGGTCAGCGGGGAACGTCGAATGGGCGAGAGATCTACAACCAAGGAATCTTAGACATCCGCACGCACTTTAAGCCTACAGAGACTTTCCAGTTACATACTTTTCTTCATGCCACCTAGCAGAGGTCAGAAAAGGACTCGAGGTGAAGCCTGAGACTTCTAAAAACTAACTCCTCAGAAAAATCATTCGATGAGAATATAACCAAATTTCAAAACACGCCTTCAGGCTAGAGGCTTCCCCCACAATCTCATCGAAAAAATAACCTCTGAGGTCAAATTCACTGAACGGTAGTCAGCTTTACAAGAAAATGAGAAAGTGCGAAAGAAAAATCTGCCTTTTGTAACAACGTACCACCCGGCGTTGCCTAACCTAAAAAACATCTTGATTAGCACATGGCATTTAATTCAAAACCAACCATTGCCAACCATTGTATGTCGGATTTTAACAAGTCGGATGTCGGATTTTAACATATCGGATGTCGGATGTCGGATTTTTAAAGTCGGATGTCAGATGGCACCTCTAAGCTTCCGTACGAAACAGTGCATGGTAGAGAACATTCAGGGAAAGTTTCAAAAAAAGTTCATCGCTAACTTTTATTTCTGAGGAATCACCTTAATCTTGCTTTACTTTCGATACCATTAGAAAGCCGTTTTCCATACGATAAAAGATGGCTGTACTACCGGAAAAACCAGTTAGTGTGTCAGTTGCCGTTAAGCAAGCCAGTAAGATGTTAGTGTTGTTTTGGAGTCGTTGTCTTTTTTTCACAGCCATAATCACTAACGCATTGAGCACAACCATAAAGGGACAAGTGATGCCA
This sequence comes from Platygyra sinensis, assembly GCA_019787425.1. NCBI lineage: Eukaryota > Metazoa > Cnidaria > Anthozoa > Scleractinia > Merulinidae > Platygyra > Platygyra sinensis. The sequence continues at coordinate 1,466 of JAHPZR010005133.1, forward strand.
TTAATGATTATGGCGATGATGCTGACTTCTTATGCGACATTTCGTGTGCCGCCTTGTACGGTCATCTCAGTAACGTTAACGTTTGTAAAATTTGATCCAGAGAGTTTGGCCATCTTTAGAAAGTGCAGCGAAGATAAACTGACGCTAATGGATTTCTATATGTTGTTTTTTCTATATTGAGTCGCCGCACGTTAAGTGTAACATCTGTTTTCCACTCACCTTTCCCATGCATTAGCCAAATTCATTAGTTGGCCTTGAATTCTCAGCCGATTACTCTATTGCCATTATTAGCAATTAATATATCATTTTCCGTTGTCTTGTTTACTGACAAATGCGTGAGGAGGCGGTTGAGCCACTTAGATAGGAAATGTTTTAGTATAGCTGTAACTCGCTATTTTTTCAACTTAGAAATTGGGAAGGATGCTCTTTCATCCCAAACCAAGAACCAAAATTGACATCCCAACCATGTTTAAGTCTAAGAGGTTTATTTATAACTGCCGGTACAAATGCTTTTTACAGGTATTTTTCTCATATCTCAATACCTGTTGGAAACTAATGTAAGTCATTCAATTTGGACAGTGAATAGTGTTTATCATGCCCAACTAATAACGCCCAGTTCACGCTGCGATAGAGAAACTTGAAAAAGGCGTTTACTCACTGAAAACATATCAAATGTTTTTTCGTTCACACTATGCTAAAAAAATAAGCATTAATCCCGGTCATGTTGGACTTAACGAAAACTCGGGCAGGAAAATCCTATAATTATCGTGCTGTCATCGCTCGAAAAGTTCTTTTTCGAAAGGTTCATTTGTAATTGCACAAATGTTTTTTATTGACATTTTCCCATATCTCAATTGTTTTAACCTGTTTAAAGCTAACGTATTTCAATCAATTAAGACAATGAATTATGTGAAATATATCTGAAATAATTCATATTTGTACTGCGGTTGTAGATGAAAGTGAGGAGTGATCATCGCAGTAAATTTTCCAATTTAAGCAATTGGAAAGAAGAAGCCTGAAAAAAATCAGGGCTTCAACGGGATTCGAACCCGTGACCTCCGCGAATACCGGTGCGATGCTCTACCAACTGAGCTATGAAGCCGCACATTGGGAGCGAGGTCAATTTATTGAGTTCATATTTTCCCGTGCAGTGAAATGATGTGAAGTATATATGAAATAATTCATATTGGTACTGCGGTTATAGATGAATGTGAAGAGTGATCATCGCAGTAAATTTTCCAATTTAAGCAATTTTTCCCGTGCAGTAAAGTGATGTGAAATATATATGAAATAATTCATATTTGTACTGTGGTTGTAGAGCACCGGTATTTGCGGAGGTCACGGGTTCGAATCCCGTTGAAGCCCTGATTTTTTTCAGGCTTCTTCTTTCCAATTGCTTAAATTGGAAAATTTACTGCTATGTTCTCTCTTCACTTTCACAATGAATTATGTCTATGCTCTCGGCGACTGATAAAGTTCCGTTCACCGCACTACTCCAGAGAAGTCTTAGAACGGCGTTTTCACTCTGAAATCCATCCACAATAACACTGAAGAAATTTGAAACACCAACCAATGTAGATCATTTTCGACTTCTGCTTGAGCAAAACTCGAGTTGGAAAATCACATGGTTATCGTGCAGTTGTCGTTTAGAAAAGCTCTGTTTTGAGAGGCTTATTACTAATGAAGTTTACAAACGTTTTTCATTGATATTTTCTCATATCTCATCTGTTTTACTCTGTATGAAACTAATGAAACTCGATTAGTTAGGCCAATAAATAGTCTTTAGCATGCCCGACTAATAAGTTGAACGTCCCGTCTACGTTACGCCAGAGGAATCTCTAAATGGTATTCACTCTGAAAACGCATGAACCTTTTTTTCCGTCCACACTACGCGCACGAGGAAGAAATTTGAAAAGGGCAACAATCACTCATCTGCATTTGTGCTTCAGAAAAATCTTGGGCAGTAAAATCACATGGTTATCGTGCAGTCGCCGTTTCGAAAAGCCCTTTTTTGAGAGGTTTATTTCGTGTACAAATGTTTTTCACTAATATTTTCCCAGATACCTCAGTTGTTTTAACTTGTTTTAAACTAATGTAATAATTCAATTAGGCCCGGTAAATAGTGTATGTTACTCTGGAGTAATACGTTCGGCTTTTCTTGCCACTTCAAGAAGTAATTTCTTAACCAGTCTTCGTACGTAATTACTCTTCATTACTTCTACATTTTTTCCTCTAATTTACGTATGAATTAATGTTAAGGTGGGTAAATTGTCCGCCCACAGCATAAATAAGCGTGCGATACGTACCGCCGAACTAAGTCGCATGCAATGGACAAGGAACCATACAACAGCTAGGTTTGATTAGCCCGGAACACGCATCGGTGGGTAAATTTTCTTACTTTTTTTCTTATATAGTTTCCTTTCTAAGCCGGGAGTAAAATAGGTGGCCAAGTACAGTAGACAAAAAACAATTTTTAACACTCGTTCTATCTGAAACACCGTGCGATTTATGTGAAATTTGGTTCTTGCCTGTAGCTGATCCAGTCTGCCAGTGTCTGACGCGTTCGCGGCGCGATTCCTACACATAGTGGTGCTCGCTGACTTATAAATCGAAGGAAATTTCACCTGGCTTTCCAAGGTTAAAGAACCGGGAGAAAACCTTAAACAAACTCATACTTAATAAGCTTAAAGTGCCTATAACCCCCCAAAATGTTTTTCACTTAGTGCAATCCCTGTATGGAATTAGAAAGAAATGCCACAAAAATTTTTGCATTCGGTTGAAACCCTAATTTTTTATGAATTTTTAAAATTCAAAAATAGCGCGCTTTTTCAAAACACGACCGAGCAGCAGAATCACTTAAAGTAGTCTGGGTATAGCGCAGTTTGTGACGTCATTCCAGGCCATTGATCACTTTCTAGTTTGGGACAATCTTTGCTTCCGTAGAAAGAAAGGAAATCCCAGATAAATGCGTTGTTTTCGGATGCAACAACAGGCCAAACAAGGAAAAGGGCACATCCAGGGCATAGTTTCTCTTCGAGTTCTTCCAGGTTGTTCTTTTTTTCTTTCTGCCTCATATTGAGCTAGCCAGTTCTCGTCTGCTAAAGGTTCGATAGCGTAGACATCTTCCGGTTCATCATCATCTGAGGTGTCTTTTTGTTCCCTCGCGTTTGACATGACCTCGACTTCTAAATCATACTCTACTTCCGTTCCTGCGGTCTCGGAATCCGAGCTTGAGTCAAAGCTAGCATCGCTGGACGACACTATCAAGAGATACGATTTTACAAGTTTTTTGATCTAGAATCGACGTTCCTTAGACAAAATACTTGACGCTGCAAACACCAAACCCGTAAGTACAACAACCAAAGCGACGCCTGCAAAGGCCTGGAATGAAGTCACTAGGCCCATTCTCCCGTTTGCTCGGTCGTGCTGCAAAGGACGCTCACTCAAAAAATTCATAAAAAATTTGGATTTCAACCAAATACAAAAATTTTTGCGATATTTTTCCTAATTCAGTACAAAGATTTCACTAAGTGAAAAACAATTTTTGGGGTTATAGGCACTTTAAAGTGAAGAGTTACTGAAGAGAAGAGCGCTTAATTGCAGGTACTGTAAGCAAGGGATTCCTGGATACAACCTTGAATGAGCCAGTGAACAAGAATGGCAAACTTCACCGTCAACGAACACACCCCAGTCGAGATGAACGAAGCAAGCCAATCGTCAATTCCAGCAGGAATAGCCTTATTTCTTTCAATCTTAAACATTTTCCTGTCCCTCACTGCATCACTGGGTAATGCTCTGATCTTTGTTGCTCTTCATAAAGAGACTTCCCTTCATCCTCCAACAAAACTTTTGCTCCGGTGTCTAACGATCACTGATCTTTGCGTTGGAGTTATAATACACCCAATGACAGTCTTTTTTCATTCGTATTCGGTAACAACGGTAAACAACTGGAAGATGTTTTACTACGTGGAGACGTTCCATAAGACTTCAAGTTTTGTTTTGTGCCAAGTGACGATCTTGACAACTGGCGCAATAAGCGTCGACAGACTCTTAGCCCTTCTATCTGGACTGAGATACAGAAATGTTGTAACATTAACACGAGCTCGAGCAGTTATCACTTGCTTTTGGTTGATTGGTACATCAATTGGATCGATGCACCTTTGGAATATAAATATAGCCTTTACTGTCGCCTCTTTTGATGCACTAGTTTCTCTGACAACCTCTGCTGTCTGCTATGGAAAGATTCTTCGCACACTTCGCCATCAACTTCAAATACACGCAGTCCCTCAAGAACAAGATAATGGAGGACCAGCCCCTCTGAATATAGCACGATACAAAAGGTCAGTTTCCAGCGCAATATGGGTGCAGCTGGCACTCGTTATTTGCTACACTCCGTTTTTCGTTGTAGTTACGTTGATGGTGTATGGTGGAATGTCTGGAGGCAATGTTCAAATTGCTTTCGAAACGACTGCAACTTTAAGCTACTTTAATTCGTCTCTAAACCCGATTCTTTATTGTTGGAAGATAAGAAGCGTACGACAAGCAGCCAAAGACACGATCAAGCAATTGAACTGCTGTAAGTCATCCTGAATCTTCCGCTGGAGTGTATTTGGTGAAGAAAGGCGGGATTCGTAAGCTTTGAACGTCAGGAACTGTAAGGAATGCAGAAAGACTCCTGCCTGAAGTTCCCAACAAGACTGTACAGTTAAACAGATTGCCTATGCAGTCATGTAGCATTGACACCGTCGTTCGATTCCTTCAAAGAAGCTATTATTTACGATTTATTAGTTATGTTTGGGATTTATTAGATGTGCTAGTTTATTAGACAAAGCAGTCCTATCTATTCGGCATTAAATTCGAACTATTACGTGGAAATTAAAATAATAATATCTTTAGCAATAGCAATAACAATAGTGAATAGTGGTGGATATTTACCGAGCCGCGAAACGGCGAGGTAAACATCCACCTCTTTCACCGACACTGAGGTGAATAATTGTTTTAGTATATACCACACAAGCTGAATAACTAGCGGCCCAAAGAGTAATTTTAGTTTTGAAAATATGCCAACAAAAGCCATTTTGTTTTCCTTCGGCTGCTCGGAGGTGAATAGTACTTGGCTAATCACCTCCGAGCTAGCCAATCAGCGCGCGCGAAAAGCACTATTCACTTTTGTGGTATATACTAATAATGGTAATAGTAATAGTAATAGTAATAGTAATAGTAATAGTAATAGTAATAGTAATAGTAATAGTAATAGTAATAGTAATAGTAATAGTAATAGTAATAGTAATAGTAAAGGCTATATTTATATTCCAAAGGTGCATCGATCCAATTGATGTACCAATCAACCAAAAGCAAGTGATAACTGCTCGAGCTCGTGTTAATGTTACAACATTTCTGTATCTCAGTCCAGATAGAAGGGCTAAGAGTCTGTCGACGCTTATTGCGCCAGTTGTCAAGATCGTCACTTGGCACAAAACAAAACTTGAAGTCTTATGGAACGTCTCCACGTAGTAAAACATCTTCCAGTTGTTTACCGTTGTTACCGAATACGAATGAAAAAAGACTGTCATTGGGTGTATTATAACTCCAACGCAAAGATCAGTGATCGTTAGACACCGGAGCAAAAGTTTTGTTGGAGGATGAAGGGAAGTCTCTTTATGAAGAGCAACAAAGATCAGAGCATTACCCAGTGATGCAGTGAGGGACAGGAAAATGTTTAAGATTGAAAGAAATAAGGCTATTCCTGCTGGAATTGACGATTGGCTTGCTTCGTTCATCTCGACTGGGGTGTGTTCGTTGACGGTGAAGTTTGCCATTCTTGTTCACTGGCTCATTCAAGGTTGTATCCAGGAATCCCTTGCTTACAGTACCTGCAATTAAGCGCTCTTCTCTTCAGTAACTCTTCACTTTAAAGTGCCTATAACCCCAAAAATTGTTTTTCACTTAGTGAAATCTTTGTACTGAATTAGGAAAAATATCGCAAAAATTTTTGTATTTGGTTGAAATCCAAATTTTTTATGAATTTTTTGAGTGAGCGTCCTTTGCAGCATGACCGAGCAAACGGGAGAATGGGCCTAGTGACTTCATTCCAGGCCTTTGCAGGCGTCGCTTTGGTTGTTGTACTTACGGGTTTGGTGTTTGCAGCGTCAAGTATTTTGTCTAAGGAACGTCGATTCTAGATCAAAAAACTTGTAAAATCGTATCTCTTGATAGTGTCGTCCAGCGATGCTAGCTTTGACTCAAGCTCGGATTCCGAGACCGCAGGAACGGAAGTAGAGTATGATTTAGAAGTCGAGGTCATGTCAAACGCGAGGGAACAAAAAGACACCTCAGATGATGATGAACCGGAAGATGTCTACGCTATCGAACCTTTAGCAGACGAGAACTGGCTAGCTCAATATGAGGCAGAAAGAAAAAAAGAACAACCTGGAAGAACTCGAAGAGAAACTATGCCCTGGATGTGCCCTTTTCCTTGTTTGGCCTGTTGTTGCATCCGAAAACAACGCATTTATCTGGGATTTCCTTTCTTTCTACGGAAGCAAAGATTGTCCCAAACTAGAAAGTGATCAATGGCCTGGAATGACGTCACAAACTGCGCTATACCCAGACTACTTTAAGTGATTCTGCTGCTCGGTCGTGTTTTGAAAAAGCGCGCTATTTTTGAATTTTAAAAATTCATAAAAAATTAGGGTTTCAACCGAATGCAAAAATTTTTGTGGCATTTCTTTCTAATTCCATACAGGGATTGCACTAAGTGAAAAACATTTTGGGGGGTTATAGGCACTTTAAGCTTATTAAGTATGAGTTTGTTTAAGGTTTTCTCCCGGTTCTTTAACCTTGGAAAGCCAGGTGAAATTTCCTTCGATTTATAAGTCAGCGAGCACCACTATGTGTAGGAATCGCGCCGCGAACGCGTCAGACACTGGCAGACTGGATCAGCTACAGGCAAGAACCAAATTTCACATAAATCGCACGGTGTTTCAGATAGAACGAGTGTTAAAAATTGTTTTTTGTCTACTGTACTTGGCCACCTATTTTACTCCCGGCTTAGAAAGGAAACTATATAAGAAAAAAAGTAAGAAAATTTACCCACCGATGCGTGTTCCGGGCTAATCAAACCTAGCTGTTGTATGGTTCCTTGTCCATTGCATGCGACTTAGTTCGGCGGTACGTATCGCACGCTTATTTATGCTGTGGGCGGACAATTTACCCACCTTAACATTAATTCATACGTAAATTAGAGGAAAAAATGTAGAAGTAATGAAGAGTAATTACGTACGAAGACTGGTTAAGAAATTACTTCTTGAAGTGGCAAGAAAAGCCGAACGTATTACTCCAGAGTAACATACACTATTTACCGGGCCTAATTGAATTATTACATTAGTTTAAAACAAGTTAAAACAACTGAGGTATCTGGGAAAATATTAGTGAAAAACATTTGTACACGAAATAAACCTCTCAAAAAAGGGCTTTTCGAAACGGCGACTGCACGATAACCATGTGATTTTACTGCCCAAGATTTTTCTGAAGCACAAATGCAGATGAGTGATTGTTGCCCTTTTCAAATTTCTTCCTCGTGCGCGTAGTGTGGACGGAAAAAAAGGTTCATGCGTTTTCAGAGTGAATACCATTTAGAGATTCCTCTGGCGTAACGTAGACGGGACGTTCAACTTATTAGTCGGGCATGCTAAAGACTATTTATTGGCCTAACTAATCGAGTTTCATTAGTTTCATACAGAGTAAAACAGATGAGATATGAGAAAATATCAATGAAAAACGTTTGTAAACTTCATTAGTAATAAGCCTCTCAAAACAGAGCTTTTCTAAACGACAACTGCACGATAACCATGTGATTTTCCAACTCGAGTTTTGCTCAAGCAGAAGTCGAAAATGATCTACATTGGTTGGTGTTTCAAATTTCTTCAGTGTTATTGTGGATGGATTTCAGAGTGAAAACGCCGTTCTAAGACTTCTCTGGAGTAGTGCGGTGAACGGAACTTTATCAGTCGCCGAGAGCATAGACATAATTCATTGTGAAAGTGAAGAGAGAACATAGCAGTAAATTTTCCAATTTAAGCAATTGGAAAGAAGAAGCCTGAAAAAAATCAGGGCTTCAACGGGATTCGAACCCGTGACCTCCGCAAATACCGGTGCTCTACAACCACAGTACAAATATGAATTATTTCATATATATTTCACATCACTTTACTGCACGGGAAAAATTGCTTAAATTGGAAAATTTACTGCGATGATCACTCTTCACATTCATCTATAACCGCAGTACCAATATGAATTATTTCATATATACTTCACATCATTTCACTGCACGGGAAAATATGAACTCAATAAATTGACCTCGCTCCCAATGTGCGGCTTCATAGCTCAGTTGGTAGAGCATCGCACCGGTATTCGCGGAGGTCACGGGTTCGAATCCCGTTGAAGCCCTGATTTTTTTCAGGCTTCTTCTTTCCAATTGCTTAAATTGGAAAATTTACTGCGATGATCACTCCTCACTTTCATCTACAACCGCAGTACAAATATGAATTATTTCAGATATATTTCACATAATTCATTGTCTTAATTGATTGAAATACGTTAGCTTTAAACAGGTTAAAACAATTGAGATATGGGAAAATGTCAATAAAAAACATTTGTGCAATTACAAATGAACCTTTCGAAAAAGAACTTTTCGAGCGATGACAGCACGATAATTATAGGATTTTCCTGCCCGAGTTTTCGTTAAGTCCAACATGACCGGGATTAATGCTTATTTTTTTAGCATAGTGTGAACGAAAAAACATTTGATATGTTTTCAGTGAGTAAACGCCTTTTTCAAGTTTCTCTATCGCAGCGTGAACTGGGCGTTATTAGTTGGGCATGATAAACACTATTCACTGTCCAAATTGAATGACTTACATTAGTTTCCAACAGGTATTGAGATATGAGAAAAATACCTGTAAAAAGCATTTGTACCGGCAGTTATAAATAAACCTCTTAGACTTAAACATGGTTGGGATGTCAATTTTGGTTCTTGGTTTGGGATGAAAGAGCATCCTTCCCAATTTCTAAGTTGAAAAAATAGCGAGTTACAGCTATACTAAAACATTTCCTATCTAAGTGGCTCAACCGCCTCCTCACGCATTTGTCAGTAAACAAGACAACGGAAAATGATATATTAATTGCTAATAATGGCAATAGAGTAATCGGCTGAGAATTCAAGGCCAACTAATGAATTTGGCTAATGCATGGGAAAGGTGAGTGGAAAACAGATGTTACACTTAACGTGCGGCGACTCAATATAGAAAAAACAACATATAGAAATCCATTAGCGTCAGTTTATCTTCGCTGCACTTTCTAAAGATGGCCAAACTCTCTGGATCAAATTTTACAAACGTTAACGTTACTGAGATGACCGTACAAGGCGGCACACGAAATGTCGCATAAGAAGTCAGCATCATCGCCATAATCATTAATGGCATCACTTGTCCCTTTATGGTTGTGCTCAATGCGTTAGTGATTATGGCTGTGAAAAAAAGACAACGACTCCAAAACAACACTAACATCTTACTGGCTTGCTTAACGGCAACTGACACACTAACTGGTTTTTCCGGTAGTACAGCCATCTTTTATCGTATGGAAAACGGCTTTCTAATGGTATCGAAAGTAAAGCAAGATTAAGGTGATTCCTCAGAAATAAAAGTTAGCGATGAACTTTTTTTGAAACTTTCCCTGAATGTTCTCTACCATGCACTGTTTCGTACGGAAGCTTAGAGGTGCCATCTGACATCCGACTTTAAAAATCCGACATCCGACATCCGATATGTTAAAATCCGACATCCGACTTGTTAAAATCCGACATACAATGGTTGGCAATGGTTGGTTTTGAATTAAATGCCATGTGCTAATCAAGATGTTTTTTAGGTTAGGCAACGCCGGGTGGTACGTTGTTACAAAAGGCAGATTTTTCTTTCGCACTTTCTCATTTTCTTGTAAAGCTGACTACCGTTCAGTGAATTTGACCTCAGAGGTTATTTTTTCGATGAGATTGTGGGGGAAGCCTCTAGCCTGAAGGCGTGTTTTGAAATTTGGTTATATTCTCATCGAATGATTTTTCTGAGGAGTTAGTTTTTAGAAGTCTCAGGCTTCACCTCGAGTCCTTTTCTGACCTCTGCTAGGTGGCATGAAGAAAAGTATGTAACTGGAAAGTCTCTGTAGGCTTAAAGTGCGTGCTGATGTCTAAGATTCCTTGGTTGTAGATCTCTCGCCCATTCGACGTTCCCCGCTGACCTGAGCCAGCAATGTCGGATGTCGGATGTCGGATGTCGGATGTCGGATTTTAACAAGTCGGATGTCGGATTTTAACAAGTCGGATGTCGGATTTTAACAACTCGGATGTAGGATTTCAAAGTCGGATGTCGGATTTTAACAAAGTCGGATGTCGAATTTTTAAAATCGGATGTCGGATGGCACCTATAAGCTTCCGTAGTTTCGATATGTTCGAAAAATAAAATAAAAATGATAGGTCACCATTCACGCTTAAGAGATGTGATGAGCCAATCTTACCCCATTTATGTCTGTACTAATCACACACGTTATTCATCGGTCCAAGTTACAATTTGCGGTAGCTCAAATTAAGTTTGAAAAAGTAATACTTGGGAAAAAACTTGACAGGTAGAAAGTGTCGAGCATATAGAACAATAACATATAAAACTTGTGGAATAAACATCATACTATTTAATAATGACGTGGGCGTAAATTAAAAGCGTTCGTAGAGTCATTATTTTCGCGGTCATAATTTGCCTCACATTTGCCTCTCTAAATTAAGGAGGATGGTATGTACACTATTATTAAGCAATAAAAAATATAGGTCACCATGCTCGTTTGAAAGCCGAAAACGAGCATTTATTTTGCTATCGAGCTGAGCTTGAGGGAAATTTCTTTCGTTGTGTACGTGCACTCGCTAATTTGCGCGCGCTAATGACACGAAAATTATAACGTGACGTGCACGAGTGAGTTAGCGTGCAGGCTAAAGACATGTAAATGTTTCGATGGTTATCATATGCGGGGCATAATTACTGAACGCTGATTGGCTGAGAAAGAGGGCCTTTTTTATTAATCACGAGGGCACTTTTGGTAATCAAGAGGGCATGATTACTTGATGCTCATGATTGGCTGAGCACGCATGATTGAGTGGGTTTCCCGCTTCAAACGGATTTTGAAAAGCAAGTTCAGAAACTCATCACTTCTGAGTTTGATCTAAACACGGTTATTTCATCTTAACGTAAAAGAGAATCAACATGCAACAAAGCGCAGTCTTTTGGTGGAAAAGCAGAAGGATTTTTCAGACTAAAAATGTATTGATTCGCAGCCTGAAAACCGTTTGAGTGAGGACGGCTGGTGTTGCACGAAGCATAGAATTACAGAACTTCATGGCTGTCAAACTGAAAGTTAATTTCCCCGTTTGCTTCGGGTCGCCTTATTATTTATTTATTTATTTATTTATTTATTTATTTATTTATTTATTTATTTATTTATTTAACTTCGCCAACTCGTGGCAGGGACATCGCAAACAGCGTGAGCCAATTACTGCGGGCCCGACCCAATCCCACAACCCCAAGGCCTGACCACAACACCGGGAACTCCGTGCCCTACTCTTTTCGATGAGTGCGTGGGTTCTTTAACGTCCCCTGCTAACCATATAACACTGAAGATGCAGGAGACGGGGCCTACGGTTTATAGTCCTTGTCCGAGAAGACTTGAACGTCTAACCATTTGCGGGTGCCATTATTAGTATTACAGGTAACCTTATCGGCGTAAAATACAGCTTAAATTGTTTTGGTACCTTATGTTTTCGCAGTGGAAAGGAAAGTTTTGGATTCAAGAAGTTATTATAGCTCGTTTGGACACTTGTTTAAGCTATGTCTTTCATCAATCGATGAAGTAGTTTCACGCCCTTGCAAACTTCGCAAAGCAAACGAATAAAATTAGATTTATTTGCTTAAGCTTTGTTTGTAAAGAAAATGCTTCGAGTGAATTGACCTTGCTGTGTTTTGCTTACTATTATAGTAGGCTTTCCCCATGCTACTGCTAGCCTATTCCTCCTTAAAGGCCCTGGCAAACGAGGACACATTGTTGCGGACACATTGTTGCCGTCACAAATGTTTCCCCGTTTGCCCGCGCGCGCAACATTTGTTGCGGACACAAAAATGTTTCTGATTTTGTTCAGAAACATTTTGTGCCCGCAACAAATGTTTCTCAGTTTGCGCAGCATGGAAACACAACATTCATTTTGTGTCCCGCGCGTTTGCGCGCATAAGAAACATCATGAGCAACAATCTCAGGGTGTCCGCAACAATATGTCCTCGTTTGCCAGTACTTTAATGGCAACCGGCAGACCAGTTTACGCGAGGGCAAGACCTTGAAAGTTGTCCCTAGTACAAAATTTTGCTCTTTTTGTGATAAACAAGTGCTCTCAGGCAATTAAGGATTAATTTCACTTGCATTTTCAAAGTTTTCCAAATTGCCCGGGTCGCGAGGCGACGAGGGCAATTTTGTGAAAACTTTGAAAATACTCGTGAAATTAATCCTTAATTGCCCTCGGGCCCACGCGATTACACATGCAAAAAAAATCGCACTCTAGGGTCAGCGAAATTATCCGGCGTTTTTCATGCAATCGTTTGTCAATGGCAGTTAACCGTGTATGAAAGGGAAATCGTTAGCTTGGGAGTTACAGTCGGAGTTAGAGTGATAAGTTGACCTTGCCACGGGGACCTTGGAGGGCATCGCAGGCCACTTCTTCGCAAGTTTGCGCGTCCGTGCTTGGTCGGTGAACAGAAGCTGCCACAAATATCGTCAGCAAAGATCTTCTGAACCACTTTCAAAGGTCCAAAGTAACCTGTAAGACCTATAATTAATGTCTGTTGCTGGGACTGTAATAAATTTAACTACGTTGACAAAACAAAAACGTAAACACTTCAATTTCCTGGCCAAAAGTAGCCATTCATCAGCCATCAGATCATGTGAACACCCCAGGTCACAACATAAAATGGCCGACATTCTGGCACTTAAGCTTTCAGCAAAACCTGACTTTTGTTCATTGTAGAATTAATTTAAGAAGACTCGGCTCATATTTCAAGAACTAAAGCATTCTCTAAATATCAACGTCAATTCCGAGAAGCTGTTGCTTTACTAGCTGTTACTACTTTGTAACTGTCAATGTTTATTTTGTACGTCCGTTTATTACACTAAAGGAAAAAATACTCCTGAGAGAAAAATCCACAAATACGAACTGTACAAGCGTTATAACTAGCCAGAGCTAACTGAAATGGGGTAGTGGAACAACACCTGGGTGAAAAACCTCTCTGTACGTCCACTTGCTTCTAACAGGAAAACCCCGGGCCAGCTGTACCCCAAATCAAATGATACCCCAGGCAAGACCAACTAGAACAAAAACACCTTGAAACGAATTGAAAAACTAAGTGCCTAACAAGTGAAGTCAGAGAACCTTTTGAACATAGGCATCTTTGGCAAAAACTGCTGAGAACAGCGGCCGTGACGCAAAACAAAGACGAACTGGAACACTGGCAGTTAAAGGCAGCGATAGGCCTGCCACTATTAATACTGTGCGTTCTGCTAAAGGATATATCTGGTAAAATGCCTCTAGAGGCCTCAATTACTAATTCTCTTAGCTTAGTGTAGCCTGCAGTTCAGGCGTATTTCGGACGCGCGAGTGTACATTTTCGCATTAGGCCGCCATCTTGGATTTGGTAACTGTGGAGTATTGGGGCGAGGAAATATTTCCCGAGGGGGGAGGCGTTAAGCTCCTCTGCACCAATCCTTCTCTACCGGTCAAGCATCCAAGATGGCGGCAACGAAAACCCGATATATTATTTAGCTGTTCCGCTCAAAAATAACGCCTGCACTGCAGGCTAAGCTTAGTGTGGCTGAGAACCCTAGTCAGCTCTAGGTTTCGACATGTGTTATAAGGGCACTTCTATACCAATCAAGTAAAGAAAAACGATCACTGCGCATGCACAAACCAACTGTCTGTACCTCTGTACCGGATGACTGCACGATACGTCTGTCCCTGGCTTACTGAGCTGAGAGTGGCACCCGATACTTGACACAAAACAAAGCTTGAAGCGATACATAGCTTATACCTCGCGGTTCATTCTAGTTGTTACAGAATGTAAAAGGTGGATTTAACAAACCAAGCAATTTCTCACTTTTTAGTACATTTTGTAAGGCACAGAATGATAAAAAATGTTTCGAACTAACTACTAGAATCAAAAGCCTATTATTTTATTTTCCATGCGTTAGCTAATAAACTAACAGATCTAATAAGTCCCAAACATAACTAATAAATCGTAAATAATAGCTTCTTTGAAAGACTCGAGCGATTCTCTCAATGCTACATGACTGCATAGTAGGCAAACTGTTTAACTGCGCAGTCTTAGAGGTAGCTTTAGGCAGAAGTCTGTATTCCTTACAGCTCCAGAGGTTCAAAGCTTACGAATCTCGCCTTTCTTCGCCAAATACACTCCAGCGGAAGATTCGGGACAATTTACAGCAGTTCAATTGCTTGATAGTGTCCTCGGCTGCTTTTCGTACACTTTTGATCTTCCAACAATAAAGAATCGGGTTTAGAGACGAATTTAAGTACGCAAGGGTTGCAGTCATTTCGTAAGCAATTTGAACTTCGCCTCCAGACATTCCACCGTATATCATCAACATAACTACAACGAAAAACGGAGTGTAGCAAATAACGAGTGCCAGCTGCACCCATATTGCGCTGGAAACTGACCTCTTGTATCGTGCTATATTCAGAGGGGCTTGTCCTCCATTAGCTTGTCCTTGAGGGACTGCGTGTACTACTTGAAGTCGATGTCGAAGAGTGCGAAGAATCTTTCCATAGGAGACAGCAGAGGTTGTGAGAGAAACTAGGAAATCAGCAAGGGCTACAGTAAAGGCTGTATTAATATTCCAAAGGTTTATCGATGCAATTGATATACCAATCAGCCAAATGCAAGTGATAACTGCTCGAGCTCGTGTTAATGTTACAACATGTCTGTATCTCAGTCCAGATAACAGGGCTAGGAGTCTATCCACGCCTATCGCGACAGATGTTAACACCGATACTTGGCATAAAACAAAACTTGAAGCCTTATAGAACGTATCCACGTAGTAAAACATTTCCCAGTTGTTTACCTTTGTTACCGAATACGAATGAAAAAAGACGGTCATTGGGTGTATTATAACTCCAACGCAAAGATCAGTGATCGTCAGACACCGGAGCAAAAGTTTCGTTGGCGGGTGAAGGGAAGTCTCTTTATGAAGAGCAACAAGGATGAGAGCATTACCCAGTGATGCAGTGATGGACAGAAAAATATTTAAGATTGAAAGAAATAAGGCTATTCCTACTGGAATCGACGATTGGTTTGCTTCGTTCATCTCGATTGGGCTGTTTTCGTTGACGGTGAAGTTGGACATTCTTGTTCACTGGCTCATTCAAGGTTGTACCCAAGACTCCTGTATCTGTAAATAGGCGCTCTTCTCTTCAGTAAAGCTCTTCTTTAAGCCGGCTTACTTTCCTTGGGTTTTTAGTCCGCGAGCACCACTGTGGGTTGGAATCGCACCGCGAATGCGTGAGACACTGGCAGACTGGATCAGTTACTGGTAAGAACTAAATTTAATAATCGCACAGTGTTTGTCAGAACGAGTGTTAAAAAATTGTTGTTCTGTACTTGGCCACCTATTTCACTCCCGGTTCAGAAAGCAAAGGAAGAAAAAAAAAGGAAAGTTAACCATCAATGCGTGTTCCGTGCAAATCAGTCCTAGCTGTCGGAATGGTTCATTCTCGATTGCATGCGAATACTAGTTCTGCGGCATCGCGCACGCCTATTTATGATGTGGGCGACTCACGATTAATTCAAATGAAAATTAGACTAAAAAATGTAGACGTAATGAGAAGTAATGACGTATGAAGACTGATTAAAGAATTACGTTTTGAAGTGGTAAGAGAAGCCGAACATATTATTCCAGAGCTTTTCGAAGCGACGCTTGCACGATAACCATGCGATTTTACTCTCCAAGATTTCCTGACGCACTAATCTTAGTCACCTGCAGTGATTGTTGCTCTTTTTCAAATTTCTTCCTCGTGCGCGCAGTGGGGACGAAAAACATTTCATGCGTTTTTAGAGTAAATAAGCCGCCGTTTTCAAATCTCTCTGGCGTAACGTAGACGGGACGTTTATAGTCGGGCATGGTATAAACATTATTCATTGGCTTAACTGATTGAGTTTCATTAGTTTCAAACAGAGTAAAACAGATGAGATATGGGAAAATATCAATTAAAAAACATTTGTAAACTTCATCAGAAATAAACCTCTCAAAACAGAACTGTTCTAAACAACAACTGCACGATAACCATGTAATTTCACTGCCCAAGATTTCCTGAAGCACAAATCCAAAATGAACAGTGATTGGTGCTGTTTTCAAAGTTCTCCTGCTTAGTGTGGACGAAAAACGTTTGATGCGTTTTCAGAGTGAAACTTTCGTTTTCAAATTTTTCTGGCTTAGCGTGGGCCGGACGTGATTAGTCGGACACGAGTCTCTATTTATTCATGGCCGCCTGAAGGATTGAGTTTCATTAATTTCAAACGAAGTAAAACTGATGGGAAAATAACTGTAGTAAACAGCTGAACACGTATGATTAAACCTTTCAAAGCAGAGCTTTTTGAAACGATGACAGGCTCTTGCATGCGATTTCCCTGCTCGAATTTTACTCAAACAAATTCACCGATGCCTGTTGATTTTTCAAACAGAACACATTTTAAATTGGATTTCAGAGTAAAAACGCCGTTCTTAAACCTCTCTGGAGTAGTGCGGTAAACGGAGAGGATAAACATAATTCATTGGCTTAATTGATTGATTGAGTTACGTTAGCTTTAAACAGCTTAAAACAGGATTGGGATATGGGAAAATATTAATGGAAAACATTTGTACAATTATAAATAAACCTTTCAAAAAAAAACTTTTCGAGCGATTGCAGCACGATAATCATATAATTTCAGTGCCCGAGTTTTCGTCAAGTTCAACATTGCTTTTTAGAATTTTCCTGGCATAGTGTGAACGAAAAAAATATTTGATGTGTTTTCAAAGTGGAAACGCCGTTTTCAGTATTGACTGTGCATGATAAACACTATCCACTGGCCAAATTGATTGAGTTACATTATTAGTTTCAAACAGGCACTGATATATGGAAAAATAACTGTAATAAGCAAATAAACCTCAGACAAATACATGGTTGAGATGTTAGTTTCGGTTCATGGTTTGGGATAAAAAGCATTCTACCCAATTTCTAACTTGAAAAAATAGCGAGTTATAACTACTAACACATTTCCCCAATCTGATTGGCTCAACCGCCGCCTCAGGTATTTGCGGCAGTGAACAAGACAACGGAAAATGATATTAATTAATTAATTTATTTATTTATTTATTAATTTATTTATTTATTTATTTACCTTATCTATACACGGATAAAAGAAACATCACGGATAAAACACCACTGCGTTTGTAGTGAGCGGTGAATTGCTAAGTTTCCTTCCGATAGCCTCAACTAATAATCAACGGTAATTGAGTAATCGGCCGAGAATTCAAGGCCAACTAATGAATTTGGCTAATGCATGGGAAAGGTGAGTGGAAAACATATGTTACACTTAACGTGGCGGTGAATGCTCATTAGAGAAATAACAAATAGAAATCCTCGAGCGATCCGAGATTCCGTTTATCTTCGCTGCGCTTTCCGAAGATGACCAAACTCTCTGGATCAAATTTTACCGAGATGACCGCACAAGGCGACACACGAAATGTCGCACAACAAGTCAGCATCATTACTCTGATTATCATTAATGGCATCACTTGTCCCTTTACGGTTGTGCTCAACGCGTTAGTGATAATGACCGTGAAACAAATACGATGACTCTAAAACAACACTAACATCTTACTGGCTTGATTAGTGGCAACTGACGCACTAACTGGTTTTGTAGTACAGCCATCGCTTATCGTATGGGAAATGTTCCATCTTCTTAATTCTAATGGTATCGAAAGTAGCGTGGCTGAAGAGTTTCACAGGTTCTTTATGCGCGCGCTGACTGTTTATTCGTCGCCTCAACTGATTTTGACCACTTGCGAGATGTTAATAGCGGTTAAATTTACCATGAGTTAACCGTACATTGTTACCAAACGGAAAATTAAGGTGGCAGTGATCGTTTTTTGGTTTCTTTTCCTTTATGCCTCAAAGCTTTAAATATTTTTCCATACATGAGATTATAAGAGTTACGTTTAGTTTAATAGTTCCTTTAGCAATGACCTTCTGTATCCTTTTCATCACCACAACCTATGCCATTTTGTACCTTGAATCAGGCCGCAACGAAAGAAGGATCAAAACACAACAGTTACCCCAAGAAGAAGTGGAAAGGTTTGTCAAAGAGATCAAAGCGCTTAAGACCACTGCGTTTGTAGTGAGCGCTGTATTGCTAAGTTTCCTTCCTATGGCCTTAACTATCTTTTCAGCATCACTGATAGGAGGGAGGCGTCATTTAAAGTGATTCCCGAGTTTTGCATTGCGCATTCCTACTGCGCACGATTTTTGCGTCATCAGCGCGCGCACATGAGCGCGCGCGCGTAGAAAACATAAGAGATTTCTCTCAAACTATGCTCGATAGCGAGATAAAAGCTCGTTTTCTCTTAAACGAGCACGGTGACCCCCACTTTTTATTTTATAAATTCAATGAGAACAATATCCGCAATAACTGAGAAAAAAATTGGCAGAAATCTATGGCTAGTTTTTTGGCAAATGAAATAAATGCTACAGATAGAGACGTAACGGGCGCAATAGAGCAAGTCCAAATTATGTTTCCTTTAAGGGATAAGAATATCAATTAATAATGCAGGGTATTTGAAGCCATTTTTTCTGGGACGTAGATGAATAAGCAATCAAAGAAAGTCGAACTCTGTGTGATATAACACGCCGCATTGAAAAATAATCGAGCTTATTTGTTGCGCACTGGGATAACCAAAAGTCACGCAAATAACCATATCTGTCAGCATCGTGGCATGAAAACAAGCACGGTGACCCCCTCTTTTTATTACGTTTTTAACATCTCCTTGTACTGTAATGACACCATATCAAGTTTTATCGGAAATCTATGGCGGGTTCTTTTACCTGGGAATCACCTTCAACTTGAACGCCGCGCCTGTTGTATCGATACCGTTGGCTCGCACCTGCGCCATATCAAACTCGCTTCTGAATTCGATGATTCATTATTTGCGCCAAAAAGAAATGAGAAAATTGGTGTTTCTAGTTCCATGCAAGCCTGTGGAACCCACTATGAACTGAAGTGAACATTGAAAGAGAGCTTGAGAACTGGTGCCATGTAAATTAGTGTAAACAAAGAGCGAAATGGCCAAACTCCTTTAAGGACAGGTTTGAACAGATTTATTATTTTTTACACTATTTACAAATTATTTGTACATAAAAATACATTACAAAGCCGAGGCATAAGCAAACAAAATTACACAAATAGTAAAAAGCGAGATGTGCGCAGCTTAAGCTTTCGAGTTGGTCACATGCCACGGGCAATTAATTGACATGAGCATGTACATTACAGGCTTTTACAGGAACAACGTTTAGTAAGTTCAGTACAAATAGGTATATGACACATGTTTCAACAAACAGGGAGTTAAAAATGATCACATGGTCATCCCAGAAGTCCACAAGTGCCTTGCACGCACTTAAATTCTCTCGAGTCACGCGCATACAGCACGCGCAACGTTTCAATTTAAAAGTTTTTAAACTTCACGCGTAACATCAAGCGGTTTTTCAACTGATAAAGGCTTAAGAGTTAGCTGAAACGTCTTACTATAATATACAAGTCAGCGACAAAAATCAACCCTTTTATCAACTAAATGGTGGGGAATTATTTTAAATGAATAATAAAGAAACTATTGAAGTCAGCTTTCGTTGTATATGAAGAATTCTGCACATCTCGGAGGCTGCTATATATAACAAATGGTGGAACAGAGAATTAACTCTGAAGTGTAAATTAAAGTGCTGTGTGAAACCCATGAAAACCCCACTGGGCGTTAGCCCTAGTAAAGGGAATCAGGCGCAACGGGAGAACTAATCCGGAGGTCGTGCATGGGTTCGATTCCCACCGAGGTCAAAAGAATTTTTTCTTTACCTCGTGTGGTTCCCCGATTCCCCAGCTTTACTAGGGCTAACACCCAGTGTGTTTTTCATGGGTTTCACATAGCACTTTAATTTTCACTTAAGAGTTAATTCTCTGTTCCACCATTTGTGTTCATAGTGCTACGCGGCACAACATTCATGTTATATATAACACCCTATTTGATCATGTTGATACTCAGAATTCTTCATATGCTACTCAGCCTCATTCGATATTTGCTAAATATTTCTCATTTCACCGTACCTTATCCAGTTTGCTTTAAATGACATCAAAAAGAAACGCTCGAGCTCATATCCTAAGTGATTATGAAAATTGTAAATAATTTTTTTTCAAACCCCCGTCAGCCAAATCGCGAGTGTATTGAATTGTTGTTTTTAACTTGTAACCGTGTTGATATGCGCTCATCAGTGCATTGCGTGTGCATTGCACATTTTGATGTTTTCAGGTCTCTTTAATGGTCAATTTCCTTTTTCTTTCTACGTCTTTGGAATTAAGTTATCCAGTAAAAGTTCTCAATCTTTTTCGAAACATCTGAGAAACGAGGACCTGAAACGATGCCATTACGTGGGCGACCTCCAATCCTTTTTGAAGGTGCTCCATCTTAATTTTGAAATGATTATAGCACGAGAATACCTAGAAATCGCGTCTTCTGTACACGTTCGACGCACTTAGCTAACTTAATAAACCTGTAAAATAATTGTTGAATTTTTAAGGTTTTATTTTTTAAAAACAACTATTTTACAGGTTTATTAAGTTGGCTAAATGCGTCGAACGTGTTCAGAAGGCGCGATGTCTAGTTATTCTCGATATTCAAACGCGTTCATGGCTTCAATTCGATACAGGAGATCTCACAGAAAAGATAGTAGCTCGTCTTCGGTCAAACCTACGTGGACATTTAAAAAAAAAAACAGAAATTGGAGGCAAAGAAACTCGTTGATGCTGTGCATGGAAGATTAGCCTGTTCAAGGTGCTCGGTAGTTGGGGAAGAGCGAAAAAACAACGACGACCGAGAGACACAACGAGGTAGAAGGAAGTCTTCCCTTGGTTTTTTCTTTTCTCTCACTCGCCCTCTATTTTTCGCTTGTCCCGCTGTTCTCTTCTATCTACGTTAAAAGTAGTAGCACTTCTCTCCAAATCCCTCGCTATCTCTTCGAGCTATGCACCTACATCCTTTTTCTATCAGTGTGGATTATATTATGCACTGTCACATGTTTATAACTTTCCCTTAATCACTTTGAATCAACCAGATTAGACTTTTCTGTTTTTGTCACTTCATATGTTTTGCAGTAGACTTCAATGAACTAAGGTGCAATAAAAAGAGTAGATGGGATTGTTTCTGGCGCGAAAATTCAGGCTATTACAAATCTGCATAAATAATTATTCAAGACTCATAATTATTCATGGTGTTCAGTTTGTTTGCCTTCGTCTTTACTCGTTCAGTTCTTGCTCCGTGAATGTATTTGCAAAGAAATGGCAGATTTACTGCGCCAAGCTTGTGGAGCAGTGGACTTTCGCGTTGGCAGGTACAAGAATGCTCACTACGTTCCATATCTGGATAAGCAACAACGATACCGACATTGAACGAAGACTTCAAAGTTGACTCTTGGAATAATAGGAAACAACACGTGCTTCATTCTGAAATCGGCTAAGTCGAGCTTCGTCCTTCTAATATAAACGTAGCTGCTGTGTGTTCTTGAGTATTTTTTCAGGTTGGTAGTCATATATAGACATAGAAACCACTTTTTATTGAATGTGATATTGCTCTTTCTGTTTATAATTTGGCAATACCGTGACAGCGAACGGTAGCATTTAGCGTACGCTGTCGAGAAAGGAACTGAAGTTTGTCGGCATCAAGATAGATCTTTACAGTTTGACACACACTTTATAAGATATTCATATGTAGGTTCCAACTTGAGTTTGTAACTTGATATACTCTTCAGTGAAAAACTGTTTTTATTTTTTAAAGACCAATTTAGACGTACAACTTTACCGCTTGCCACAAGCTGCGAAAAATGTGCGATAAAATACGTACAATTTGGTTGTGAAGTTGTACTTTGATTGTCAAAGTTTTAAGCTGTATTTTCAACTTTTCTCCATTATAGGCTTGTTCAACAAAGACAGAAAAGGAGACGAGATTACACCGAAAACAAGTTGGTGTTTTGACACTGATTGGATATTTTGGTGGTAAGCATCCGAGTTTGCGAAGTGTTTTGACTCGAAATAAAACTTCTGTAATGTTAGTCTGTAACTTATTTCTGATTTGATTCATTAGGATGTTTACAGAGAAGAATGTTATTGTGACTTTGGGAAATACAATTGCAAACCTTTATGACGATGGCCTTCACTGGTAAGCGATAAAAAGGTGATCTTGTATTGTAGGGTAGTTGTTTTTGTATCCATGCAAGGAATTTATCAGAATGCATCAATGGCGTACAGAGAAGAAGGCCTTGGAAACTAGCACAGTTTTGGTGTGAGAAATTTGAGATCGGTGAAGCTGGAATACCCTCCCTGAGTCAAAATTAATCAGGTTTAGAGTCATGAACGGTTGCTTTTTCAGAATTTCCATTGTATTTTTCTGATCCGTTACTTCTCTTACAAACTATTGCATAATTTGTGCACCTGTGTTGTCAAAATTGTCATGACATTAAGCAAGTTTTTTCAAGAAGGAAACCACGTAAGGTGGCACTCTCCTTGTAAGATAGAGAGCTTACTTTATCACGACGGAGACGCTTAGGACGCCGAGGACAACGGATATTAAAATACATAGTTTTCTATAGTTTACCTACGAATCTCCTGGTATTCTAAAGTCATTTACTTTGTTTATCACTGTCATGATCAGAACTATCTGGGAACTGAATCTGGGACTCGTAGATAAATTTAAAACAAAATTTAAAACATTGGCCATCGGGGTCCATGTTCTCCAGACAACGCAGAGAATTTGGTCATTTTATGTTGTTGTTTTGGAGAGGACAGTAAAGAAATGTACCAAGAATTGGCGCACGTGCACAGCCATTGTTCAGCTCATTAAATGTTTATTTTAGATTTTAATTGTTTATATTACATTTTATTGTAATTGGTATGGGGGAAGACCCATTTTAATTTCGCGCAGAAATATGCCTTGTCATGATGGGCACGAGAGAACAAATGGGTGAACAGAGATACGAATCTAGTGTTGAATTTTACCCTGGAATTAATGACTGATTTTTTAACTCTTTGTAGTTACAAAGTACACCTAGAAATTGGAATTGATGACATCTGCTGTTATGGTAAGTTTACGAGCTTAGTTTTATTTTCTATAATAACCTGAAATTCCACTACTTCAAGGCCTAAAGTTAATAACCTCGGAAGGGCAAAGTGCTGTTTATTTGAAATCCCTTTTGAATTCCAGTCCCTCAGTTGTCGAACAAGGGTACAATCCATCAATAGCAAACTATCATTTGTACTAATAGTGCTGGTTTATCAAATCTGAATTCCAACTTTTGTTGCTTAATTAATCTTTAGAAACACAATGATGTCTGACCATCAAATACATCTTTGAAATATGTATTCATACAGCATGCGGAAAATCGCACATTTCTAGCTGCCTGTATATCATATATCTGTGCGATTTACCTTGTCTTTTCCTAAAAATAAATTAGGAAATATTTTGATTTGGTATTTCTAAATGTTTTCCATGTGACTTGGTTGTTTCAAAGATTTTGCCTTTGCGCTTAGTTTTTGGTTAAGTTTCCAGGTTAGACGAAAACTTTCGCACAATTCATATATAGAAGATCACTCCAAAAAACGTATATTTTTGTCAACGAAAATAAACCTTGCACTAAGTTTAGCCACTCACCGAAGTTACAGCCTCTGTAGTATAGGTTTTCCTTACAAAATTTATCTCTAAAGAAGCCCAAAATCGTTTCCGCCATTTTGAACAGTACTTAACATCCAGGCGACGTTTTCGTGACGTCATTCCGTCCAAGAGATTTTGTCCAAATGGTTCCGACAAGTCTTTTTAACTACCACTCTGCATGGGTTATGGCTGCTTTGAGCCATATTATTTTGAGTTAAACATGCTCTAAACTCCGATAACATAGCATTAATTGAAGATAGCGTAATGGATAATCGCTTGGAAAAAAGTGCATTTTCCTGACCTTGTCGGAAGGATGCAAGGTCATGATCAGTAGCAGGTTTTTCTACTTCCGACCAATTTCAAGTCCAACGGAATGATGTCACATAAACATGCATTGGCTGCCAAGACACTTCCAAATGGTGGCCTCCGAAGTCGCTTCTTTCGAGACGGGTTTTTTTCAGGGTAGCAGACACTTCAGGACTCAAACTTCGATGAGTCGAAAAATGTTTACTTGCTATAGGCGAAAACATAAAAAAGTAACTTCTTGGAGTGACCTTCTCCTTTAAATAATTGGACATTTCAGTTGTTTTTCACCTAGCGCGAAACAGATCATGATTAAAGGCTATATTGGGAAAGGTCCAGTTTTTCTACGATTTTCAGAGTAGAGATTTGTAGGTTAAGGTGGCTCAAAACAGTAAAATCTCCATGAGACGACTGGACTCTAGCGCGCATTTCAGTGCGAGGCATCACGCGACCTAACCACCCGAGGAGTTGCGAGATAGCGCGCGAGATAATAGCGGCCAGTGCTGAGGCCTACCTCGTAAAACTTTGTTTCGTTCAAGTTAAGTAAGCTGTTTGCGTTATCAGTTATTTGTACCTTCGAAAACGCCATCCTTTGGACAATTTCAAAGAAAACAAAAGCATTCTTTTAAACCGTTGTGCTGGAACGTAAACGAAAATGTTGCGATCGATCGCGCCGCCTATCAATCTAAAAAAACAACAGGAAAAAAATTACTCCTCAGGTTTTCTTCGTTTTTTTTGTACTTTGCCAGTCTCATCTTCGGGTATTTATTATGCTTATGTTTATGTCTCGAAATCTGATGCGATGTCCCTACTTTTCTAATGCAAAAGAATTCAAGAGTATGTGCGAAATTGTAAAAAGATGTGGAGTGGAGTTCCTCTGACTTGGAAATTTCCTTTTTTTAATTGAAATGCCTATGATGTTAAAATAATTTGCTGCTTATATGCAAGGCTTTTCAAAGTGAAGAAGAATGACGTTTACCTTTTTAGAATATCTTCATTCGTTTTAGAGATATTCACGTATTTGTATTATGCAATTGAGGAAAGTGATGGCGTCATAGGTGGTTCCACTTAAACAGTAAACTACTGAATCAAGAATACATGCAAAAATATTGGAGCAGTGTTCCTCAAACTTAGCACGTGAAATGTATATCGAAAAAGAAACAGAATGATACATACTATGGTGTTGTCCTGGCAACACTCTTAGCTCCAGTCTCTTTCTGTAAAAAAACAAATTTCCCCATTTTGCAATCTTTTAAAGTGGTACAGAAGGTCTTGGCTCGAAACACACGTGGTTCCTATATTGTCTTAACTTTCTCCATTAGATTGCTGCGCGTGGATGATCATTGTCTGAGAATTTTAGTCTTAATTAACAGAAGACCAGCGGCATAACTGTTGTCATGGCAACGGCTTGTCGGATGTCACTTTGTTTCATTTGTGATGAACAGTTCTGGTGCCAAGTTTAAAGAACACTGCTTTAAGTGTTGCACTGTTTAACTCAAACCACCTATGACGTCATCACTTTCCTCATTTGCATAATACAAAAACTGGAATATCTGTCAAACGAGATAGGGTATTTCAAAAAGGAAAAACGTCATTCTTTACTCTGACAAGCCTTTAAGATAAGCATCAATTAATTTTTTACTTCATTGGCACTTTAAAGCAAACTCTACTCCATAGAATTTATACATGCAACTGTCCTGTTCCTTCTTCTGTGGGTAATAAAATGATTTTTAGAAATAATCTGAGGTCACCGGCTTAGTTTTTAAGATGCAATTTATGGCTTAAACAAAATAAAATGCACAGAGCAGAGTTAACTTTAAAAATGGCACAGCCATTCAAAACAGTACAGTTCCAAGCCTGGAAAAACGCAGCTAGTTCTTAAAAGTCTAAAACACAAATTAAAACAAAAACAGAGAACTGTTTTAAGCCACCTTAATGAGGGTATTTCTGCCCAATTTATCTCAGCGTGTTCATTTAATTACGTTTGTCCATGTTTTGAAAGGGCACGTTCCCTACTGTAGCGGCTGATTAAGAAAAAAATCTATTTTTTGTTGTGATATGTACCGAGCGATTTGGGTTACATGATTTGACGTTTCTATGGCGACCTTGTTTCAAGGGGTATTAGTAATCGAACATTTTTATAATGTGAATATAAATTTTATAGTACTATATTTCACATTTCTTATATTTCTTGAATCCTTGTATCTTTTTGAGGTTCGGATTCCTTACTCGCCATAAACCTTGATTACTTGCTACTAAGTGAACACTTTTGAAGATATACAAATGCAAATTTGAAATATTTGGCTCAAAGCGGTTAGCATTTATCATTATCCAATTTCGGAGTGAAGATTTGGGGTTGAAATTTATTTTTCCTAAGTCTAAAAAATTGCCGAATAAAGGTTTTGCTTGGCATGAAACAGGCAGCCTTCACATTACGTAGTTTAAAATAATTTAGTTAACTAGCCGATGAGACGAACTGTTGTATCACGTAGCGTCTGTCATGTTGTGGATTAATTTTTTTTAGAGGGCAGTCTTTTCTCGACTATAAATAATATTATTGCGACAGAACATTTTTTTAAAAGCATTCCAAGATTTAAAAAGCCAAAAAGCTGAATTAAAGTTCGATCAATTTCAACGTTACCGTAACGTCATAATCAAGTCGTCGAAACTGACGTCGAAGAGTTTTAATTCAGCCTTTTAGCTTTTTAAATCTTAGAATGTTTTGTCGCATCTGTTTAAGTGAGTTGTTTTTCCTTGATTTGTCTAATTTGTTGTCTAATCTTTTATTGCAGGATTAAAGGAAGACAACCATTGAAAATAGTGTAATAAAGCTAAAGATCAGTTTCCTTCTCCAAGCTTCCTCTTTGCAGATTTTATGCGGTTTAATCAGATCTTCAAACGCTGCTGAAATATGGACAGTTAAAAAACTTCGCAAATTTAAGTCCTTTGGCCAGCGAGAGACAAACACATTCAGAAGAGTCAAAATGTTTGGAAAAAAATCTAAATCTTTTTTCCGAAGGGAACTAACTCCAGCTTTCAAATGATCTCAGGTGTCGTCCCAAAGAATTGTAAGTCTTTTGCGCTTTTAAAAGGAGGATGGTAAAATGTATCAAAAATAAATTAAGTCTTTTGGCGGGAAAAAAGGCTGCGTTTTAAAATGGCGTCTGGTAAAAAGTCAAAAATAAACTAAGTCTTTTGGCGGGAAAAATCTGTGTCCTTTGCAAACAGATTTGACCCATTAAAAGGCAGTGTTTATTTTGACTTTTTCTTTAGACCCTGTTTTAAAGTGCAGAAAGTTTTCCCGGGTTGGCAACCCTACATAGTCAAAAAATGCGAAAAGAGATAGCCTACATTTTGAGTAGTTTCCAGGCCCCCTTTTAAAAGCGCAATATTTTTTTAAAAATAAACCAGGACTTCATGTGCGTATAGCAATTGTTTGTTTATTTCACTTTAATAAACCATTCAAGTTGTTTACATTCAATGTCTATTTTACTAAGTGTGAAAATTATCTAACATTACAAAGATGAAAAATAAATAACTATAAAAGAGAAATTATTCAAAAGAAAACTAAGGATAAAACTATCTAGAATAATTACTACAGAATGTCATAAGTCGATAGCAAACTGAAAATTCTTAATGAAAAATATAACAGTAATACAGAGTAGAGTAAATTACATTTCCTTTGCTTTGACAACTACACTGTTAAACTAGATTGAAGAAAAATAGCTAAAGTTTGGCGTCACCTTTTAGTAACTGTCAAATTTAAAAGTAATTTTGAAGTCCGTGAAACGATACTGTTTTAAGATTCCCTCAGTGTTTTCTCAAAAAGCTAAATGAACTTGTTTTGACTGCCAAAGTCAAGCTTCAAAATTAAAACACATGCATTCTAAATCTCCTTGCAAAAACTTTCAAAATGTT
The DNA here is from genome assembly GCA_019787425.1 of Platygyra sinensis. Taxonomy (NCBI): domain Eukaryota; kingdom Metazoa; phylum Cnidaria; class Anthozoa; order Scleractinia; family Merulinidae; genus Platygyra; species Platygyra sinensis. Next base: position 29,774 of record JAHPZR010005133.1, read on the forward strand.
AAACACGGTTTATAAACGCAGACCTATTAAGGCCGAACAGATAACATTTTTTGCCGATAAAAAATGAAAAACGTCGAGAAATTTAGCCCTGTTGCAAGAATTATTCCTCCAAATGTGTAATTTGACGCCAAATCAAGCAGTAAAATTCGTTGACATTTAAAAGAAATAGAGTCGAATACACTTTCAAATTAGTGACAATTCTTTTAAAGAATACATAGACGGTCCCATGTTAGACAAATAAATGTTTTTAAGTCTCCGGCTCTAATAGCGTGGATCTGCGTTTATTAACACGTTATCTTTTCAAAATGTCTGAAATATGAATTCTCTCTACTTAAACATACAAATCTTTTTAGATCAGTTCTGAGAAACTGAAATTTCATCAAGACAATCTTTCCTTTGAATATGTAATAAATGTTTTTGAGGAGGAAAAACTGGATGTCGAACAGCTTCCGAACTGAGAGTTTTCATAATATCTTGTACTTGGATTTGTGTCAAAAATAACTTGCAGCCCTTTACCTAAAGAAGCTTGGACAACAGAAGCCAAATGAGCATGATCCAGTAGCTACTTCAAGTAAGGAGGTATCTGTCCTCCACGAATCCATGCGAATCCACTCGAGTTCGCAGAGAATCCAAAGCATGGAGGCTCTCTAAGGACTGAACATAAACAACAATTGATTAACTTAGCACAATCAGGTTAGAAAGCGAGACAAAATTTGTTCGCATGATCAAATATTATTGCAGGCTTTTTTTAAGACGGCCGCCATATTGTTTTTTGTATTATAATGCAAGATAACCACGCGGTCCGCAATCAGGTATCACTTGCAAGATAACAATGCCAAGAAAGCGATGTTTGAGGTCGCCTCATCCTAAAAGTTATACTTTGTATATGACAAAATATCTGAAATCGAGATAATAAACACCTTTTCGCAATTTGGGAAAAAAAATCAGCGCTGACTAATTACCTGTTAACTTGAGAATAATTAAATCTGTTTATGAAACATTGCGGCCAATGTTGGTTAACTTTAATTCAGCCTTTCGTGCCTTTCGATAGTCCAAATTGTAGCCTAAACATGGCGTTTTCTAATCTCGAATAAGAAGAGGGAATTCTTTTCTTTAATTGGCGAGTCAGTGACAATGGGGGAAAAATTATCGTTGGAAAAAGGTGTAAATATTAGTCTTCTTGTAAAGCAAACTTCGACCAAAGTTGTAAAGAAACATTCTTGCGAGAAGGTATAAACAAGACGATTGCCAATGGAAGTGAAAGGTATTGAGGTAAATATTTAAGAAAAAAAACCTCAGCTAGCTTTGAAACTTGACAACACTAAAAAACTGGTCGAAATCATCGTCCAATTTAAATTAATTTACCAAGAAGAAGTCACGTGATCTCTTGACATTTGTACACGAAAAACGTGGCGGCTTATTGAAGGCCATTCAAGGTCAGTCGATCAAAGAATGACTAACGCGAATCAGAACATAACCAAGAAAATATTCATCACAGATATGTACCAAGTGGGTTTCATTTACTCAGACTTTTGTTTTAGCCTATCATCGCCAAAATTGCACCGTCAACAACTAACATGCACCACAGAAAAGAAAATTTCTTTAGGTCGATCATCTGTCCTCAGCTGCATACGGGTACCTTTCCAAAAAACCAAAGTATTTACATCAATCTGCATACGTTTTTTTTCCTTTTCGAGTAACAAGTAAGACCTAAAAAAGTTCTTGGAGAGCAGCGAAACCCCAGTCACATGTTGTAGAATTTTTATCTCATCTCACCCAAACTTACATTTTTAAAGCGTTGTTTTTACTGTACATGTATGCGCGACTGATGCGAGCCGATTGATTGCGAACAAAGTACTTACCATTGTCTTAATAAGAGAAGATCCTCGCCCGGCTCATCAGTTAAATCTCGTCAATCGCCAGCACAATCCACCAACTGAATTCCAATAACCTACAGAGGGATTAAGAAAATAACCCAGTGAGTTATCACGCTCTCAGAGCTAAACAAAACAAAACAAACAAACAAACAAACCAAAATGAACCAAACAAACGAATGTCAATGTCTGTTCCAAGACAAGTAAATCAAATTTTCAATGTTAATTCCACCTAGCCCCAAAACAATAACAGCTGCTACAGGAGCTGTTACACTACCGGACACAAGTGGTTGAATGGATTTTTCAAGGGGGGGGGGGGGGGGGGTGGAGAGGTAATGGTGACGACTCTTCTAGCATAGAAGACGGACTTTTTTTGCCGTCTGTCTTAGCGAACTACTATATTCTCAGAAATTATGTTAAAAAAAAATTTCTGGCAGCAAAAGCGTCAGGGATGACTTAAATTTCCAGCCTGGAAATAACACGAGAAGGTTACCTGAATTTATCATATTATGGTCGTTTCCATTGCAATCTCTGCTTTATCGTCAAAAGGTTTCCTGAAAGACGGATAAAAAGTAGATAATTAAATGACTTGTTTCTGTTATTTGCGCAATTGTTTCAGATCCTGAGTTATTGTTTGAAACAAATACTTATTCCAGTAGAAAAAAAATTACTTTTATCATTCGATGCATATTTTTATTCCTTTCTCTGGCCGAAAGCTAGACTTTCTCAAAGCCCGTTTCCGCTAGATTAGATAATTAGGTGGTCCGGCCGGACACATCACGTGACTTGCAAAAAATTGCCCACAAATAATGGCCTGCTCATGAGAGAAAAATGGCAGATCGCTTCCCTGAGTTGCCAGAAGTGATTTAAATATGAAAACAAACTTGGTGATCGAACAATAAAAGAATTATTAAACTTGGTTATCGCAAAATATCGCGATTTGTCAGCATCTCGCAGATCAATTTCGGCATCGGCAAATAATTGATCTGCTCGCCTCTGACAAATCGCGATATTTTGCTCAACCTCGTCCAATAATTGCTAAATATTTGGCATTGCGTCGTTACTGACTATTTCCCGCAGATTTTATACAACGCTTTCCTTTCATGCAAGACGAAATGCTAAGTTTGCTCTATAAAAAACATGTACTTTCTTGTACAGTCCTTACCTGCTTGGGCAGGATTATATACGAAAACTAAACGATGACATCCTTTGGCTTCTCGACGCACGTGCCTCAAGCGGTCCAGGTTGAAGTATAAAAGCTCTTGTTGCAGGAAATTGTGTCTTGGAACAACTCCAAACGTAAAGACAACCCTAAACTGAAACTTGATATTTTAAGCTAGTAATGTGCGAAGGTAAGGTACAGTTTTGCTAGATGAAATTTTGAACGGGATGGCAAATGCTTGTGCGAAGAACACAAACGACAAATTCTTCATGTCAAGTAATTTGCAATTTAAAGTTTGACACATTACCAGCCACGCACGCAATGCTGTGTAAGCTTCTGATTGGTTTGTCTCGTTAACAACAACAACATTTTATTATTTTACAGTGAAACCTTACTCCCTGGTTCCTCAGGTAGCAGTGCTAATCGAGGCGGGCCAGGATAATTAGTAACAGGAGAAAACACACACAGTAAAAACTACAGATAAAGAAATAAATAAATGAATGAATGAATAAATAAATAATTAAATAAATAAATAAATAAATACGAAAACAGATTAAGTCTACAGAAACAGCTATGTAATTAATTAAGGTTGGCAACGCAGTATGTGGAGAGAGGTGGATAAATAAGACAAAAATGAAACGAAACAAAGGTGATAGCAACTGAGAGCATTTTCTAACTTTCTCGTCAATCAAATTTAGTGCGGAAGATTTAAAAATCCACTTGTAAAATTCTTTGCCTTTAGACAGGAAGAAATACCTTTAAAGTTTGCTTATCTAGGAAAATAGAAAGTACTATTTTTGACATTTTTTTATTAAAATGGCAAAAAACCATGTATCATATACATTTTATGGGCCCACCAGTTGGATAGAATTTTAAAGAACTTTCACAATGGTACGATTGTGAAATGTGAGTTAAATTATTAATCCAGTAACAGCATTTACATGTTTCACTGTAGATTTTAATGTAAAATTGTTTTCAATTTTTAACGAGTTTGTACCACAACGAATTTAACTTATTTCTCAAAATGATCAATAAGTACCTTACTCTCTTCAACGTACATGTATCTTCAAGCAATGTCTTAATACAATTCTACACTAGGCAATCTTTACACTTCACAAGAACGATCTAAAATAATTAATATATCATTTCGTGGAGTAAACTTCTCCGCCGCAATGAGGGCTTAAACTGCCGCGCTGCAACGAAAGCTACCTATTTTGAGGACACAAAGGTAACTTTTACTTTCTGTAAAACGTTTTTAACAATGTCTTACGTAGTCCTATACCAAGACCTAAATTTGTCCATACATCGATCTACAACAGTTTTGCTTTGTAGCAGACTTCTCGCACAGGTTTTTAAACTGTCGTCCACCTTTTCCAGATGTCTCCTTGCATCAAACTGAATCTGTTCCAACATTTCTATTCGACCTTCGTCCATGTCTATATCTGCTGACATGTTTGGATTCCAGCGAAAGTAAACGTTCTTCGGTAAAATGTCACTAAGAACAGTGTCAATAGCTGAAAAACACGATAAAACGGCAAAATATATGAACATTAAGTACAAGGTGTTCATAGACCTTTTTCACTGCAAAAAATATCTGAGAAAAGTTAAAAGTGATCTGCTGAATAATTTGAAAGTGAAGATTTTATGAGTTACAAGGAAAATATACCCAGAAAAGGTTTTTTTGATGAAATCTGAAGGACATAGATTTCTATAAGGCGAGCAATAGCACTGTTAATTTTACAAACAAGTGTCTTCAAATTTTCCTGCGAATTGCGAGTCGATTTTACAGACAAATGTGTTGGGAAAAACTTTAGTGTTGGCTTTTCTAGCGAGAGGCTACTTTCCAGAAATATCATGAGTGGCTTCTTCCAGGTATCTTTAGGTTTTAATTCATAGATTTTTCAGAACTTCAATTCATCGTGAGTTGGTAATGCAGGAGTCAATGTAAACCCCCACCCCGAAACAAGGTGGGGATTGCTCCAAACCTGATTTCAAATATTAACAAATTCCCTTGACCCTGGGGAAGCTGTCCGCCTACCAAAGTCCTTAAATGCTCCCATGGTTTACATTGACTTCTGCATAAACATTAGATTGTCTCAATTTCCCATACATTTATTGTAATCTTTCACCGTGCACCCTCCCCTTTCCAGCAAGATGTTGTCAGGGCCCGTGAAAGGTCTCGTTATTCAAAGAGAAAAGAAAAAAATATCTTGAGATTAGTTTGGATAAACAGACCTTTCCCTGGTCGCTACAGTTTTTCCTCCGCTAGTGTCAGATGTCTCAGTGTGGTTCGATCCTAAACCTCCTCGCTGTGTCTGAAAAGTCGCTTCTCCGTTTTGGGTTTATGCTTGTAAGTTATAGAGCTTTGTCATTAGCATGCAAATTTTCAGGTCAACATGTCAGATGTTTCTAGACAAACTACGTACTCTTCTAAGGAAACGAAGACTTTTGCTACGCTGGCGGATTTTGAGACATCCTCTTCAAATTGTATTGCAAACCTGAAATCCCACATAATCGCGCGCATGAGTTTCTTTGGATAGTCTCACGTAGAGTCATTTGGACAGTTCCACATGCAACATGACTAACGGTAAAATTACTACATACCTTGAAATTGATTACAACAATATGGTACCACAGTAGCATGAAGATTTTCAAAGAGTGGTTGTGCTATTTTGTGATTGGCCATCAAAAGTTGGATTCAAAGAGACGGACCATTATTTCTTGAAGAGGAGGGGGTGGGAAATTTCGCAACAGAAAATTCTTGCATACAGCGGGAGAGCTATGGGGAAATATCGAGCAAGTGCTTTATGCTATCCAGGTCTTGTGTTTGACTTAGAAAAATATTTGCACAAGTCATTGCACAACACAAAAAAATCATGCATAACATAAATATTAGAAAAAAATTCATGCTCCGAAATGAAAACTGAACAAAAAGCTGCCGTACGGTGGGGTACTGTTTGTCCAGCCTCACCCCCTGGGGAAAATAATGGTCCCTCCCAAAATATAAGATTCTGCCAAAATGGCATGTGCTCTAAACACCTCAGAAAAATTTTTTACCGTTTGTACAAAGCATACATTTGAAGTAATCTTTTCGCTATTCCGCACCTTCAGTATCTGTTGCACTGGCCAGAACTTTCAGCAGCTTCTCTCGCAAACTGCTGAATTCCACTGTGCTTGGCCCAGACCTCCCCTTGTACTTTCCAGTCCCCACAGATACTATACACTGAAAAGGCTCATCCGGCCACAGGAGCCTGGCTTCGTGAACAGCTATAGCACAGGGGTTATTTGTAAGAAGGCCACCATCCTGTTAAGAACAGAACATTCTGAATGAAGGGAGGGGTGGGTCGCTAAGATAAATGGGTAAGTAGCTGGCGCGTAAGTAAGAAAGGGAGCAAATACTGAGGATACTAATTGAGTGGGTAGGCTGCATGGGAAAATATTAATGGTTTGTCAGGACTTGGAGAGCTTCATACATTATGGCCAATGGAACTCCACCCGTGCTGTCAACCATACTAGAAAGTGGGCCCTCTTTTGCTAACACACTCGGTCAACTTAGATGGGTGTGGCTCAACCTGGGATGCTAATCGAATAAAAAAATACATATGTGCCTTATAGCGATACCGAAATCCAGAAGACGATTGACAGTTAAAAATATTACAAATAAAGACGCTTATCGCCGAGAACAGTGCAACCCAATCTATATTCTTTTCAAATACCTGATGAATATCGTGTCCAAGTTTAAACTCCTCGAAGAAGCCAGGTGCTGCAGTAGAGGCTCTTAATGCCTCCCACAACCTGTGCTTACAGCTCTGAGGAAACTTTGAGATGGAACCATGAGGATGTGTGTAGTTACTGAACACGTATGGCAACAGGATGGAATGATTCACTACTGTTGACACTGCAGCCACCTGTACTGACATGAGAAATGACATTATAACTGTTAAAAACTTTTAAATCCTCCAGAGTCTGTGGTTGAAACCCCAGGGTATGACCATTCAAATGAGAGCTACTGAGCAGTAGCAAGTCAAAAATGTAAGGAAATTAACAAATAATTCTTGAAACTGCACAGCTGTTACTATGTTGGAATAAACTACCGGTATATTATGGGGTAATACACATAGTATATCAAACAAAGAGACATTGTTTCAATGGGATATCCAAAAACAGAGAAGAGAGTTAAAATATGACATTCAGTGAAGTATTTTGGATGAGATTCGAGGTGTTTGGATAGCTGATGAAAGACTGTCTGTGGCATTTGATATACCTTTTCAATTGGAACAAAAACGTAACACGTAAAGAAGAGATCATCAAAATCTATGCTAATTAAGCCCGGGTATCCAAACGTCCTTTACTGTTGCGATTTCTTTGTTTTAACTTGATGAATTATCAATGAGTTTAAGAAGAAACATTAAAACATCTAATGTATTTCTCTACCATTGATACCTATTCTATTAGCTAGTGCCAGGTTACTCTTTCTAAAAGAATTGCTATGTGAGAATGCTTGTGTACATGAGTTTTAAAACACAAGTTAGATTGACTTGTTCATGTAGTCCACATGCTCTGGTTGTACTTGAGATATACAAGCACTGGAATCAATCTTTTGATCAGTGATTGTGTAATGAACTGATAAAACAACAGTTACATTTGTAATGGGGAAGAGTCCAACATTCAGCCCTACCAAAAATGTGTTGTACATGTTAGCTTCTGACCAGATTATAGATGAAACAGGTAGACACAGGGCTTTGACATTAGCCAAGATTAGTGAACTCCAGTATGAAGTTAGGAGCAGAATTGCCTGCTGTAGTGCTGGCACATGTTGGCACTGGGCTGGACGGTACAAACAAGTTATGAGCATGATTTCAATCCCTTCTTCCCACACTACACTGCATTATACAGTCAGGTAAGTATTACATTATGGTTAAAGTTAATAATAAAACATTTTGGTGTACAAATACCTTGGGAATAGTTGTGTCCTTAGAAGAATCTATCAACCTTTCATCTCCACTTTCTTTCCTTTTTTTTAAAAAAAAAGAAAAAAGATGGTGCTTGAATATTCAAGTGTACTTAACTGTCTAGAATTTTTGTGTGATGCTATTTTGATTTCTTTTGCAAGACTAAGTATGTCTTTGGCTTACAGAAAAGATTATGCCTTGCTGCTCACAAAGTCACAAATTTACCACAAGCTATCCTTCACTGTATTATAAACTAATCTGACTCAGATTGGTCACTGTCAGTACCAACTTCCCCGCACCCTGTGAGGAAAGGGTACTCTCTATAACAGCCTATGTGGGGAGGCTTTGCCTGAAAGCGGTACCTTCCCAATGCTCCAGGTATATAGAAGGGTAAGGATTTGACAAGATGAGGTATATGGAAAGGTATGGAAATCTTGACTCCCGCCACAACATGAGGTAAGGTAAGTAAAGGTGAAGTCTGCATACAAGGTAAGTAGCTCATCAGGCCAGAGCTTATCCCAGTTTCATGAAACGACTAGAAGCATTTCTACTCCCCCCTGGATGGGATGCTAATCCATTGCAGAGTTACCCCCAGCATTAAATTCACCACTACAAATTTATACACCTGTAACATTGTTCACTAACTTCACTCCAAGAAAGCCTTCCCATGTATAATTGTCTAGTCAGAGTACCCCCTCACCCCCAGACTGAATCCCGTCTGCACTGATATAACAGAATACTGCAGCTGAATAGGCAACTTATTCATATAATGGTGTGCATAGTAGGGCAGACAAAAATGATAAACGGTTTCTTTTTCCTCAAGATTCACGCTCAAAAAATGGCAATTTGGGTGACCAAATTGGAAACCTGTTTGGCTAAAAATATTTAATACATGAAAGCGCACCTGGTAGTTCACTGGCATTTGTAAAGTTACATTATAATATGTCATACTTACTTGAGAATCTTCTCAAACTTAGCAGTGTCATAGTAAGCATGATTCAAGAACAATTTTCCTGTTCCAATGAGAGTATTTTGCTCAAATATATCCATACTAAGCTTTTTATAGGTGCGTTCACACTCCTCCAGTGGAACTTTCTTGATGCCAATCAAGAAAGCTAAAATAGCACCAGTTGAAGCACCACAGATCAAGTCAAATAACTCAAAAATCTCCTTGTTGCATAGTTCTTCAATTCTCTTCAGGATTTCAATGGATATCAGACCTCTAATACAGAAAACAATTTGAAGTTACCATGATTGCAATATACCTACTTAAAACATATCTCTTATTCTCTAAATGGTAACTGAATGTAATCTTGAGGTACATCCTATTACTCATGGATGCTGCTCCTTGTTTAAAGGAGCACTGTCACGGGAGATTTGCTGTTTTCAGCTTCGTTTGTTGCTGAAATCTTTACCTGGTACCTTTACTCGTTCCCAAAATGCTCAAATGGACTAACAGAAACATATCAAATGAATGGTGGCTCAGAGAGCAAACCATAATGAATTTCTGGCAATATTTTCAAGGTCGGAATGGCTCTAGAATTTGAAAAAAATGGCTAGTTTTTTCAAATTTCAATCCATTTCCATCCTCGCCATGCTAAGTGAAAGGCAGCAATAAATGGTTTTGATGTAGTGACAAAGTCCTAGGAAACAAAACTGCATCATTATTTTTGGGTTTCCACTGATGCAGGAACATATTTCAGCATTGTAAAATGACGCTAAAATACCGTGACAATGCCCCTTTAAATCATGACCTCAAGCTAGATATTTATCATTTAGCCCTATTTAGTCAATAAGAGCATATTGCAGGGTGTGTAGAAAACACAAAATGGCGAAATGACTATGGGTTAGAGTCAATGTGGGATATAGGTGCATGTAAGGTTAACCCTGACAATTATTGAGAACTAACCACTGTCAGGTCAGTGATATTTAAGCTCAACTGAGTGCTATTTAGGCTAACTGCTAAGCCATTTTGCCATTTTACTTTTTAAACACACCCCACATTGCATAGATTACCTGGATCCGCCACCATCAATGGACAACACCTTGATCCCTCTCCCTTTCACGGGATCTACCCACCCCAACAGAGCCAAAGCTTTCTGACTTTCTTTACGGACCTCCTTATTTCCCTTCTTTCTTATTTCCAGTAGGGTGCTTATCGCCTGTTCTCGTATAGCCTGGCTTCTGCTAACGCCTTGATAGCGAATAACGTGGTCGTTGAACTCCTCCAGACGAATTAATCTGGACTGTTCATTCTTGGCATTTCGAAGAGCTTGGACAAGAGAACGCGTTCGATTTTGGACGCTTGCAACGGTTTTTAATGGCATGTGAGTTCCTAGAGTTCCCACCGTTGATGGAAATGTCCTGTGAAACGCTAAAGCTAATTTCAGCGGAGCTGAAACAGCGCTTTTCACATGCAGAACACGTTTTGTAAGAGACATCTTGATATCCCTTTGAACTTCACATTTTTACTCGCAAAATCTCAAATCTGCAAGCCATAATGCACAGATTGTCACTAGAGAGGGTCCTCTGCCATGTATAAGTGTCCAGCATTGCAATCCTCTGCTTTCAAATCGTTCAACGTCCTAAAATAAAACCCCGTAAGATTCGTAGTTTTTTTGCTCGTTAATGTCCGCCATGTTTGATGTGATTGTACCCAGGCCTTCTTGCGCTCATCACAAAGGACTGGCACGACTCTTGTTGACTCAGGCCCTGTTCACACTGCGACGTAGGAATTTGAAATTTCCCGTTAGGCCTTCTGTCCACACTAATCCGGAGAAATTATCCACCGAAAATGAAGCTTTTCGAAAACGCTCTTGAAAACGGAGGAATCTGAAAATTAGTGTGGACAGAAAACATTTTGAAAACGGAGCTTTTCGAAAAAGATGACGTCACGATAGTCAGGTGATTTGTCTGCCCCAGTCTTCCGCAAACACAAATCCAAAATGGCAGCCGAAATGATGATTGCCATGTTGATTTCGCCACGTGGGAAATCTCGTTCCCAGAGCCTCGTTGCCCTTGACCAGTGGTCGGAAAACTTGAGCTCTGGGAGCAACCATTTTGAAATAACAAAGGAAATAACCGAATTCTGCCCACCCGGTTTCACCCAGTCTGCATCTATGGCGCATGCCTGAAATGGTTGCTCCCAGAGCTCTCGATTCCTGCCGCAAGCCAGAAGGATCGTGGGCACTGGGGACGAGAATGCCACGCGGGTTCAACTAAAACCTTGCTCTGCGCATGCTCACGGGTGCACTCAAGCGTTTCTGCTGTCTGTGATTGTTGCGTTTTCAAATTTCTTCCGACGTATTGTGGACGGTAAACATTTTATCCACTTTCTAGCAGTGGACTGAAAACATTTGATGCGTACGTTTTCAGAGTGAAACCTCCGTTTTCAAATTCCTCCTTCGTAGTGTGGACGGGACCTCATACTCGATTTGTGAACGATGGTAGCCTATATGCACTGAACGTTAGACATCCTTTGCGACCTATCTTGCAGAACGAGAAGACTTAAACAATAGGCCATTTTACAGTTGTGTACTTAGTTACCTGGCCATGAATGCAAGCGAGGCTGGAGGTGACCTTGCTTTGATACAGACCTCTCAGCTTTTCTCATGTAAATGCCAACTAGTTAGCATAAGAACAACTTGATTTGCACAACAAAAGCAGTGAGGCCTGTATCAAACAAGGTCAGCTCCAGCCTCGCTGCCATTCAGAGGCCAGGTCACTAAGCCGACAACTGTAAAAAGCGTAGATCAGCGAAGATTTGTATTTGTGCCTTAATTTGTGCCTTATTATATGGCTGACTCACAAGGACTAGGAACTACCAAATTCACGAATTTTATTGGCTGAAATCGATATTGAATTAAAAAAGTTGCGAAACTAAAATGCAAAATCACTGACTTTTTTCATCTAAAGATATTTAGTTATAGAAGTGACTAAAAGCCTGATGAGAGAAAAACGGAAAGAGGACGAACAAACTTCGATAGAATTAAATTTAGCTCATCGCCGTTCGCAAGCAAAATGTCAGTTAGCACAAACCAGCTACATTACACGAATTTAATTGTTCTCCGGAAACATCTTATCAACTGAGCTTAGTCGGTCTGTATGGGAGAATCGTAACCTCGGTCGTGTGTACAGACCTCACTGCGCTAGGTCTGTACTCATGACCTCGGTCAAGATTCTCCCATACAGACCTCCTGCTCGGTTAATAAGAGCTAAGTAGTACGAAGGCTCTTGTAAAACATTTGCTTTCATACGAATGTATCAGTCTAAACAATGTTCAAGGGCTTGACTTTAATTTATATGCTACGTTAATTACATATTTACTTCACACACACACGAAACTCGATCTCATTGTACGGTTAAATCTGATGACGAAAATGAAGCTAATTCTTTTTATAGGCATTGACTTGGCATCATACTTGACTCAGATTCGGAATATAGCAGAGTTTTGCACTTGTTGACTTCACCAATCTTTGAAGAGTATAAAAATAAATCGTGCTCAAACAAAGATGACCTCAGGCGATAAATCATACTCAGAGAAAAAATACAAAAATTGTTGTCTATTCTCAAATATTCTCAGAGAAGCAAAGTTTTGAGTGAAATGCTTTGTTGAAAACGATAAGCTCTGAAGCAAAGTTAGTATATTTTACTGACAACCAAAGGCAAGATCATGTCAAAGCCGAAGCGATTATTTTCTGATCAGAGTGAAAACATATGTATTTTTTTGTCAAATGATCACTTGAAAAGGTAACTAAATTGAACTGGACAAATCTGTTTTGCTCTTCTTTTTTCTTTGATGTTTCAGGAATATTCGAATAATTCTGAGATCTGGAGGTTATAAGAGTTTTCTTTGTCACAACTCCCCCATTCTTCTAGTATTCCACTAACAGAAAAGCCATTGAAAAGCTCTCTTGCAGGCGTGTAACAAAAATGTCACAACTGGAACGAACAAGGTCTCTTTAAAAGGGTTTTCTTTTCTTGGAAAACAATGTTTAATATATACCGGTACATTATCAAGACACAAGCGAATCAGGTTTTCAATTTTAATGACATTTTCAAAGAATACTTAAGTCCAAAATTATGTGGACTTCAAGGTCTAAATGTTTACGACGTTGTTGATGTATTTAATGGAAAAAACCAAACTTAGCAGATCGATAGTTTTAAAGAGACAAAAGTACATTATGGCAGAGAGACAAAAGAAGTGCAATGACTTTTATAATGGTAGCCAACCAATTCATTGCTCGGTTTCTATTTTTCGTTGAATACAATACGCGATCATTCAGCAAGCGAAGACGAATTTTCATTTACATAATTTATTTTTAATATTTTCGCCCAGAGAAATTAGTGCGAAAGAGTCGCCATTGTTAAGTTCGCGAGGGTCTACAATTGCAGATTTCACCAGATTGGTTACGTTTTAAATGTGTTAAACGTTGAAGGAATTTAGACTGACAAAGAATTTATGGATAAAAATCAAAACCGTTGTTCAAAATGGCGGCCAACTGATAAGTTGTAAAACAGATTTGAGGCGTTAAGTTTCATCTTTTAAAGAAAATATTGGCTGGGGTTGTCTAGCGGTTCGACAGTCATTTTGACTAAAAACAAAGTCTTTTAAATACTTATTCCAGAGGATTAAGATAAAGCACAAAAATTCTCGTGTCGTATTTCTGTACATAAAAAGTTGTTTTCCATTCTTTGTCACTTATTCCTTCGCTGCTTGAAAACAGAAAAAAATGTCATAGATAACTCTTAAATTGATTAAATTTGTTCCTTATAATAATACTACATCTTTTACTTTATACATAGATACAATTCGGAAAATTTCTGCTTAACTTTTGGGCAATAAATTACAAGGCCTTACATAACAGAAACAATAAATCTTAACAACCAGCAACGTAACCTCTCGACACTCTTCTTCACGGGCGTCACGCGACACTCTATAAGCGTTGCGTGACCGCCTAAAGTAACCTCTGCGAAGAAGATTTCGGGCAATGTTGTAAAAAAGTTAAATAGATCTTTAGTAGAAATGCTCGTTTTTCCATAACTGCAACAAGTAAACATTTTCATAGAAGAGTTGAAAATTTACAACAGAACGGTGGTAATTTAATTCATAAAAAAATCCCCCCTCCCACGGCCATAAAAATTTGAAGTTTACAACACAACAGCTTTATTAGCCGATATTTGATCTTTTTTAGTGGCTTCATGAGCAACATTGCCGTTTCATCGTTGTCTTTAAAGCAACAAAACGATCAAGCTGCGTTTTACCCATGACTTAAAAAGGAAATTACTTTCAATTACAGCCTAGAAGATAAAGAATTCAATACTCCTGCCATCGAAGCACAAATGAAAAGAAACTTATGCCATGAAAGTAGAAAATATAATTTTATCAAAAGCCCATCTAAAGGAGAGGAATTCATTTTCTCTTTGGCGGTTTTTTATCTCTCTTTCACTCCCGCCAAAACCTCGGCAGGGGACAAAAAATAATTATTTAATACTTTCTCGTTAACTTGTGAGATATTTCACGATATACAAAGTCGAAATTATTACAGAAATTGTATAAAGTGCGCAACGTAAAACAAATAAAATATCAGATAACCTTCTGGCCTCATTGAGGTCAATACTTAAGTTCAACAAAAAAAAAATGTATTTACCGATATGTGTTATAACGTCACTTATCACACAGTGGTAACGTGAATCGGACCAACGGGGGACCCGTCGGGATTTCGTTGAGTTAAATATTCCCGAACTGTTGTAAAGTCATCAAACTGCTTCCTGTTCATTTTTCTATGACTCATTTCAACAATGATATCCCGGCGTCCTTTGCCACTCTCCGAGCCACTGCCCGTGTGCGGGCTCTCGGATTCTTTCAGCTGTTGTAGTTTTTGGATTTTCTTTCGACGCGCTTCCCGCACTCGTTCTAAATGTCGTCTCCGGTCCTCTCTCGGCCAATAGCGGCCTTGGTAAACGGTTTGCGTGTCATCATCAGTTGTCATGCCTTTGCGTTCGTCGGTAATCTTTTGCGCACGGTCGCGCAGGAGTTTATTTCGCGCCTGCCTCGCTGCAGTGGCAGGCCTTTTACGAACGAAAATTTGACTACCGTCCTTGGACATTCGAACTTTCCATTCAATGTTTTGTTGAGATCCATTTAGGGATTGATTGTCAGTGAGATTTGACTTCTGTTTGCTACGATGGTCGGGGTAGTCACCTCTTCCCCCGAAACAATCTGACTCGCCAATCAAATTGATATGTTGAGTCGAGTCCTTGTTCACGGCTCTTATGTAAGACGCACGAATTGTCCTGCTCACATT
The DNA here is from genome assembly GCA_019787425.1 of Platygyra sinensis. Lineage (NCBI taxonomy): Eukaryota > Metazoa > Cnidaria > Anthozoa > Scleractinia > Merulinidae > Platygyra > Platygyra sinensis. The sequence goes on from JAHPZR010005133.1 coordinate 45,069, forward strand.
GCCTAGTTTACTGTTACGCTTCTGGTCGGAGTGTCGACTACGATCTCGTTCGCCGCGAGATTCATGGTTGTCTTTGTGTGAATCTCTATTCTTTTTCCGTTCCTTACTCCTTTCCTTGTCTCTATCCTTTCTGGGAGGCGATCCGCCATTGTGCGTAGGTGAAAGACTTTTAGTCGGAGATCCATTGCTGTGGCGCCGTGAACGACTGTTTTCAGGAGAACGCTCTTTATGATTTCGATTAGAGTCTTTCTCGCCCGGTGATGAATTGTCCCGAGATTTCCCAGAGCTGTTTTCTCCCGACCGTATGGGAGAAAACGCCTGGTCCTCTTTCCCACGCGTGGAACTACTGCTCTTTCGTTCACGCGTGTTTGCATCGTCCTTTACTACGCGTTTGTCGCTGTTTTCCTGCGAATTTTTACGAGAGTTTTGCGTCGGCCGAGCTTCCTCTGCGGCGTCAGGTTCGGAGCTTTCATCATTTTTCGTGCTCTCGTCGGTTCTTCCGACTCCGCTGTCCTTTTCGCATTTGTCGCCGTTCGTTTTCTCGCTGTTCAACGTATCGTTTCCATCTTCGTCTTCTTCTTTGATTACGTCAATTCTGAAGCTACTTAATTCCGCGTCGATTGGATCCACAAAGCCCCAGTCTTGACTTCCTTCACTGCCCAATAGAGTGGCCCGCACCTGAAAGAAAGGTGAAGGGTTTAAAAATATTTCTTGAATAACTCAACCGAGTCAGCCCTGCAGTAAAGCGTAGGTGAGTTAGGGATTATCCCCTTCATATTTCCCAACTGCACTCTGTTAAGTTCCTCAGACTCGAATAGTATTTACCCCTAGGTTAAAGAATAACTTTATTGTAGGGGACTTTCCACACTCAATCCCCGATACCGCCGTAAGGGCATCGCTACTTGAATTTCAGTGTATCACATTCCTGTTTTACATGTAATACTAATAGCTCTTTACACTTCACAATACGCAATCGGCTTTATCCGTGGGGTATTTATTAAAGATCGAGGCCAACTTCTTTAAGAAATCTTGGGGTATCAGTGCTTGGATTCCCTCAAATCACAATTCTTTCTAATAACAACTCCCAGGGATAAATACAAGGGGATGTGGTAAACCCTTCCAGACTTTCCCCTGGGCTTTCTGTGGCTCTTCGAGTGTCTGTACAAATTTTAGTGAACATGAATGCAACACTCCTACACGTAAATAACATATGATTTGCCAATAGTCATACGAGAAGCCAAGTCTGAACTAAGCCCGAAATTTCTCTTGTAAACTTGAAAGATAAACGACTGCTAATATAGAAACTCTAGTTAAATTCTCTTAGAAGAAAAAATGCTTGAAAGCTTGTTAAGAAGCTAACCACAATCCCTCTACCGACAAAGGAGAGAGTGTAATTTCAGTTGATTGGATTAACTCTCTAAGGCAACATTAAAACAATTAAAATTGATCAAATTTGCGAAGCAGAACGAAAAAAGATACATCTAATTTCAATTCAGGATTCTTTCGGATCGCGTAGAATCTATAGTCAGTTTTATGAGAGAGAATGTGTTGTGCAATTTTCAAATTAGATGGTACCGTCGGCTGCTAAATTTATGATAATAAATTGGCAATAACTAAGATTGTCTTTCTTAAAGAAAGTCTGGTGTTGTTTTTGGAAATTTTCCCTTCTAATCGACCAATTTTTTCAGCTTGGAATTAAGTCAAGTTCATTCTAAAAAACGGAAATTTCTGTCAATTTTTTTCGCTATTTTCATATTAATTTTCGGGCGAATTTTAATGAGATTGACCTTGTTGTGGGGAATGCAATGTCATTTTTAATACCGCGCGCTCTGTGGATCTAATTTGGTTCGTTTGGTTTAGTAAGAAAATCGCGAGTCCATTTTCTGGCTCGCTAAAATTTCTTGTTGATTAAAAGCGTTGACTGATGACCAAGTTGCTTGATTTAACACAACTAGATTTGTGGTTTAATATTTCGTTTTAAAAGGCAAAGCAGGAAGGCAGCACGATCTGAGGTTTACCAAAAAAAATGATACATAAGATTTAACCGCGAGAGGCAATAACAGAACACCTTAGAATGTTCACATCCCTCTATTGTCTCGCGTATGTTTCATTGGATCGTTGAATGCGCGGATAGAATCGCGAGTGAAGTGGGCGCCAGCGCTTTTCATAGCCTTTTTTCATGGCACATTGCCACTCGATTCGGCATCAATAACCCGCACAAGATTAGAGTTATTCCAGGCAAATGCAGAATGGATTATTCCGAAAAGAACGAAAACTATGCACAAAACCGTGAGAAAATACTGAAATTAAATCAAATAAATCAGTGAAAAAATGCGATACAAATAAACAAACAAACAACAGAATGTGCAATATTGAGGTCGCATTTCACGGGCTGATATTGCACCTGTGTTCTGTGGGTGTTCTGCTAGACGAAAGATTATCTTCAGCAATGGATCGGAAATAACCTGCTTTGATTTTTATCTTAATCCTGTTACGAAAATAACGTTTACCTTCGATCTTCCACGACACAAGGAAACACAACCAAGTACATCGATTTCCGTTTCCCATAAAATTGTCTCGCATTTTCTCCGCGAAGTTGCTGTTAAACTTCAGCAAAAAATGCATTGGACAACGTGATATATTCGTGAGACGTGTGAAGGAATTTTAAGAGCAGATCTACTTCTAGCCATACAAATAAAAGTAAAGCTCTTAGCCTCGCAGCAGGTCCTAAAAGTTTACGCACTGGAGTGCAATAAGGGATTTGTAAGCTGACTCTAATACCTAGCGATTAACAATTAAGAGATTTTATCCTATTTTAAAATCCATCAACCAAGGATTTCGAAGGCGAACGGAATCCAATTTGCTCAAGTATGTGTTAGACAGTTTTATACCCCGAAAAATCTCTCACAAAAAAGTGCATGTTTTCAAAAACCGCCCATTTTTGATATAAAAAGCTCAGTAGAATTTGTTTTTGCTGCGAAAATCTTACTAACGATCCATTCATTATTTACATGGCAACCGATTCCGCGACATAAAAATAATTTTTACGTCTTAAAACCCGAATACTACTTTTGTTGTTGTTTAAGGCAATTACGAACCAAAATCTCTTCGTATTAAAATCGCTTTTATTGATAAGACGAGCGATTTTTGCTTTTAAGTATACAAATAAACACGCAATATTTCAACTGTTGCGTGACCTGAAGCCATTAAAAGATTGGGAAACCCTTTGAAGGGAGCCGCTGTCATCTATCGCGTTGAAGATTGCAAACATTCCACCGTCTTAGCAGGGGATTAAATAGAAATTGTAATAAATCACCTGAAGACGTTTTAATACAAAAGGTACGTCTAGTCTGCCGTCTGTTTATTTAAAAAGCTTTAAGTTGGTAATACTTCATTGCTTTTCAATGCCTTACACATGAAAACAGAAGGGGCTAGAAAAGACACGAATTTAGTGGATGTTTTTTGGTGGGCTTTCCTCGCGCGCGTATAAACTACGCATCATTGGAAGGTTTTTCTACACGCAAAAGCTTGCGCACATACATGTCGTTCACGCGTCTGCTGATGTAACCAAAGAACCTTACAAGAAAGCGCGAAGTTTTCTAAGTATACAAGAATTTTTTAAATCGCATTTACACTGCTACAAGGATTTCAAATAAAAAGGTTACTACTGCTGGCCTCTCGATTAAGCCGCTGAAATTTTGTCATAGAAACGTCAAATTAAAAATAACTACCCGCAAATATTGTGGTTGCAAGAGCCAGCTTGCGTTAACCATCTTTTAAGTGCTGGGTTACGAATTCCAGCGCTCTTAAAACTATCACCCTGTATAAATAAAGTTTATCTTATCTAAGATTTATGCGGGCACAATAAACAGTTTAGAATCCTTTTTTATCAGCTCTAAACTATCTTGGGTTCAGAAGGAAATTAGAGATGTCTGCACGAAAGTTACTTGAAACATTCTTGATCTATGGGGCTTTTGTATAACCCACGTCTATAAATGACTGTTTTTTTTTTCATTTGCTATGAGGATTTTCAGGGAGGTTTAGCATCAGTAGCCTTTGACACACCCCTTCTGTAACAGCAATTGAGAAGATTTAGGTCGATGGTTTTAGTACCAGGCCAAAAAATGTCATTTTTGTGATATCACTGTTATCACACCGGTAAATAAGCTAGCAGGGTCACAAAGTTACTTGTAACACAACTGCTACTGTTATTTGACTGACCGGCTAAAAGTGTCTTCGCTCTCATTTGGCTTAGTAAATCTGAGCCAATAATAGATCCAACCATTAAAATTACTACCAGGCAGAGATCACCTATTCCCGGGTTCACAGAAAAAAAAATCATTTGTATATACCTCCTGTGCTGGTCTTGCTACAAGAAACTTGATCGTAGAGGTTGATTCGTACACTAGAGGTTCGATATCATTGAGATGAGCTACGGGAACATCGTTTATCTGTGAAGAGAGACGACAAATGTATCAATATTTGTTCGCGCAATTCTTGAACTTTGAAGATCATCTTGAACTGTAGACCTGCACAAAACGTTTTCGTCGATTTTAATTAAAGAGTTGTTCGCGAATTACGGGCTCTTTCATTATTTGCAAATCTTCAGTACATTACAACTAGATTGAAATCACCCTTTGTTGAAACTGTTCCCTGTAAACTGTAAAGAGGGAAGAAAATATTTAAATTCAGGGTAGAGAAAAGAAACTCGATTCTCTGAAATCTACTTATTAAAAAAATGAATTAAATTTTCGCATTAGATGAAGAACAAGGGTGATTAGATTCGCAGGCACCCATCCATCTAGCACGCGTGAAGTGCGCGGGCAACGCTCACGTGTAATGTTGCGCTTTCACGTTATCACGCCGACTGGGGACAAGCGTTGCGTGACGATCTAAATAAGGCCGCGGGCCGTCCTCCGTCCTCAAAATTGATGATCTATGCAGGGGCTAGTATCTGCCAATGATTTGCAAAGTTTTAGACCTGTTAAACGGTAATTTATACCTTTAAAACTACATCACAAAGCGTCAACCTCCCATCAAGGTACGCGACTGAGCCTGGCTCAATCTGCAAAAAAAAAGATTAAATAAAACCATTAGTTCCTTATTGGCGGGCCACTTCATGCAAGAAGCAAGCAGCCTGGTTGGAACACACTCCCGTTTCCAAGATAATACGAGCGGTAGAAACATTGCTAGGTAGCAAAGAGGATGCTAAAACGACCTTGTACTTGTTTGTTCTCTTGTTTGTCTGTTTGTTTGTTTGTTTGTTTGTTTGTTTATTTGTTTACGTGAAATGTCGCTAGCTCCCATTTCTCCGAGGATGACCGCTTAATAGGGATTCGACTGTAATATGAAGGAAACACCATTTGAAGACCTTCCAAAACGCTTCTTGTTTTATGACTGGGTAGTGGCACATGCGAAGTAACGTCAAGTTCTTATTTTCACAGGCTTTCTTTCAAGATGGACGGGAAATTAGGGTTTCAAAACAATCTTGAATGCAGGTGTGAGCTACGTGTGCCTTGAATAGTAAGTGGTTTCACATTTTAAATTAAGTTTCCCCTGGTTTGCCGAATACTCATCTACGAATGTACACGAAGCCTCTACGGAGAATTACCGAGTCCTTCCGAGCGAAACAAAGCGCACGCACGTTTTAAAGGTACGTGTCTGTTAAAACGGGATAACAACAAAAGAGATGCTTTTAACACGGCTGCAGATCACTTCGTGTTTTAGCATTGACTAACAGGATCAAAGTGGGAAGAAGGTACTTTAATCTTTACTCCCTAACAAGATGTCGCTGTGGGTCGCACAGTATATTTTCACTAGCGGAGCATCCAATGAGAATTTTTAGGAACTTTGTATGGTAGATTTGCGCTCAATAACAAGATCACAGAGAGAATCTGCGAGACTAACAAGATTTTCTGGTTGCGTAAATGTGATCATGGAGCTTTAACGCTTAAGATATAAAAAAAAAAAAACGAAGACGGAGACCCGTTGGAGCCATTGAAATAGCAATGAACGTAATCGTGGCTTAACACTGTCAATGCCAGAGTCAAAAGTTTTGTCGATTAAACACGCAAATGAAAGCTACTGCGCAGTTAACTTTCCTGTGGTACTGTTTGATATATGCTGTACAAAGTGGTTCTAATTTTGTGGTCTGTTGTTGAAACCCTACTGTGTGACCATTCAACTGAGCTATTGAGCAGTACTTTCATGTGGTACTGTTGACTATGCATTACAAGGTGGTTCTAACTTTAAGTCTGTTGTTGAAACCCTAGTGTGCGACCATTCAAATGAAAGCTATTGAGCAGTACTTTCATGTTGTGCTGTTTATTATGCTGTACAAGGTGGTTCTAACTTTTAAGTCTGTGGATGAAACCCTAGTGTGTGACCATTCAATTAAAGCTTTTGAGCAGTACTTTCATGTGGTACTGTTTTTTTATGCTGTACAAGTTGGTTATAACTTATAATTGAAACCCTAATGTGTGACCATTCAAAACATTAAAGCTGAGTTAAACCACGCAAGGTTTTGCTTTTGACTTTAGATAATGGACCTGTCAAATGCTCATACCGTATTCTTTCGGCTATAACTTTTTAAGCTTGTGGATTTAGTCAAGGCAGAGCAAACGACTTTTTCGTCAACATAACAGTACACAAATGGCAGTTGATTCACAGTCGAGTGGCACGTCAGCCAGTGGTCAATTGAGAACCACTCTCTCTTTTACTCGAAATTCTGTGGGAAAGAACGCAAAGAGAACACAACAGAAGTGAGTGGGTCGTGAGCATACAAGCGTGACATGACGCGAGTCGCAAGTAGCGCAGGATTCGCAAAACTGGCGGTCTTCCTAACGACCGCGCCACCAGCTCGTTTACCACCGTGTCACGCTCGTAAGCTTACTTGTTTGCTTTCTTCTCCACGGACTTTCCAAGCAAAAGACAGACTGGTCGCAGTCTATATATTACCCAGACAACCAAAATTATGTACCTCGCAAACATAGACTGTTGCTTCGTCTTCTTCTGCGCAGCAGAATGTTAATCCTAGATCACAATTTGCTATCCAGAGAGTTATTTCCTGAAAAGGGCAATGATATCTTCAGTATGAGGGACATAAATAACCACTCAGAAAGAGTACCTTTTAACAATTGCAGGAATAAGATAAATATTCGTTCTAAAATATTGTCTTGGAAATTGAAATAAGCTTGGATGGCATCAGCAAGTGCAGGATCGAAGTGAGTAAAAGAAGTGTAGCTAAAGGCGGCGAAATACGAGATACAAAAACTCTCAACTTGTCGCGCAACATTGTTTCGTTGCAAGTTTTCGTCGATGTTTCCCGTTTTTCACCTTGAGTGATCAACTTGACCGGGAAACAAAAACATTTGTTGCGGGTTGAAGAAATCAGTGCGGCGCGCTGATTGGTTGATTTGCTAGGGCACGAGCAGATTTTTTGCTTGACAAGTTGTGAGTTTGATGAAAAACGAGCAACAAGGCCAAAATTTGTTGCTCAAAGTAGACCCGCGCTCTACTTTTCGCAACAACTTTTTTCAACCTGCAACAAATGTTTTTGTTGCGCGACAAGTTGATCACGCAAGGTGAAAAACGGGAAACATCGACAAAAACTTGCAACGAAACAATGTTGCGCGACAAGTTGAGGGTTTTTGTATCTCGTATTTCGCCGCCTTAAGTTGAATGTGCGCTTAGACGATAGTACAAATCTCAAATGCTTTCTAAATGGATAATGAGCAAGGCACTCCCTTATTTAATCCATCAGAGCGATAAAGAACGCGCCGATCCTTGTAATCCGAGGGATTCAGTGCTCTGTGGCATCGGCATTGAAATCGGGTTCGTGTAGGCTTCCGTATTTAACCCGGTTCGATCATGTAGCCCTCGGCATTCAACGCCGTTAGAGTAAAATAAATGAACTACTTATTTTGCTCCTCTCCATTCTTTGAACAGGGGAACCAACCTAACAAAGGTTATTACAACCTCTCTCGCAAACCCCTGGGGAGATCAACTCGGAATGCAATGTGCCCAGGAATCATATCCGGATTCAAACTCCCTGAACCGTCTTCCATCTTCCGTAACTGGTCGTCAGTGCAAGGGGTCCCTCTGGAAGGCCGCCTAACTTAAGTCCGACTGCTAAACCAAAATTGTTTCCCTGATCTACGATCTCTCGCAAACCTCTTGTAACTACGCTGTTTAATTATTTAACAAGTGACCTACCTCGTATTCGTAGTCAAACTCGGGGTCGAAATAAATCTCATCTGAGACTGCTGTCACGTAAGGCTGTCCTTGCAAGGCACAATTGGAATTCTCATCAACACCATGAACATAATTCACGTCTTTCACAACGAGCGTGACACGGGGCAGTGTACCTTGCTCGCTGCCAACAATGTTCTCAGAACTCGGCAAACTCTCGCTTGTCGAGCGAAAGTTTTCAACATCGTCCCTACAAAAGGATTCGATTCGGCGATGGGAACTTTCCGAACTGCTAGTCCCGTCATCGAGGGACTTCTCGAATGGTATCAGCAAGTCCTGCCTGGGGCTGTACCGATCGTGGATTCCACTGTCTGTATCCATGCTCTCGACGTCTTGAACAAGACAAAGGTCCGTCTGGGTGCCGGCAGACGTCACACAAGGCACGCAATCAACGATGGCCTCTGAGCACTTTCGTTTCACCAAGATATGCAGCGGTTCTGAAGCTGTTTTAATGACTTCTACAGCTGTGGAGTGGCTGGCTTCCGATAGGTCGATACCGTTCACCTGAAATAGACATCAAAATGCAACATAAGCGAGAAGGATTTACGATTTCCTATTATTCTGAATTTGTTTGGTTAGAAAGGAGATGATATCGCAGTTGTGGTACAAAATGAATTGTATTTCTCGCTGTGTTTGTCACATTTGTCACAACAGAATAGTTTCGTTATCTCAAGCAATTTCCTCAAATGGAATTCGAAAGCCATGTTTTCTTTGTAATCGATACTTTTGTTAATTCCAAGCTTCTGGGAGACCAGACTCTAAATTTTCATCGTTTCTTAGACGGTTTTCGACCACTTATTTCAAAACCGGTGACACAACCATTAATAGAAAATCAAAATTCAATTGAAGACGAATGTTCTATAGATCTCAAAGCCTGACTAAGGCAGCAAAAAGAGCCGGCTTTGTCATTCATTCCTCGGTAAAAACTCCAGATTTGAATTAAGATACGTGAAGTTTCTATCACTTATAAATGCACTTTTATCATACGTAAGATCACCGAACACTGAATTTTAAGAAGCCCGAGGGGAATGCCTTACCCTCTGGCCTTTTAAGTTAAATTTGAAACACACTTAAAAAGCTTTATTTCTTATCGCTTTCGTGATTAACAGATAGCTTGCACTCAGTGATGATTGTAATGGATTACAGCTCGTCTCTTTCTCACGCTAAAACAACTCGACAGCAACGGCATATTTCCGACCACGTCATTTAAAGAACATTAGAGTGTCCAACCGATGCCAAGCAATGACAGTCGCGAACCTCCCACTTATGACGGACAAGTCGATACTAATTACATGAAAATAATACTGACAGAAGGATTTACGATTTGTCTAATGTGTACTTCATTGAAGACACATTAAAATGTCCATCAACGTAGTGGCAACCGAAGAATGCCAACTTGTGATAGACAAGTCGATTGCTGTTGCACGAGATCGTTACCTTCAATTCAAAATTGCTGACAAACATGATTTACAATTGTGTTTTATTCACTGATTTAGAAACAACTATAAAAAGATCCATTTGTTGTCGAGTTATCGGAAATGTTTGCTGTCTTCCTCCATATCAACCACTGTTACCCCGAGGTAGATTCAACTAATTATCACACACATCAAACTTTCATGTTGAAAGCACCTTTCGAAAATTAGATTTTCTGTGCTTTCTGATAACACCTGTTAATCACCCGTTGAGGTGGTGAGGGAGGACAATACGAGATTTTGCAAAGTCGCGTCTGGACAGAGAACAACATTGAGTAAACTTCTGTATCGATCTGTACAAGCAGACAGCGTTATTGGAGTCCATTTAGAATTTTACCGAGTCAAAACCCTTGCTTAGAGATTTTGAAACCTAACTGGAATCTAAAGCCAAACGTTACTGAGCGCAGAATGGAGCGTTAATATGCGAAGTTTAGAGCAATTAGAGAGCGTCGAACAAGGAAACGCTGATCGTTACACGGAAAGAAAATATCGACAATACTTCAGTTAATTACGTTCATTACTCAAAAACCACATCCTGAGTGGGTCGCAATTTCCCACGAAGCACTCAAAATCCGAACAGATGCTAGAATGCAAATACTGTCCCTTAAGAAACAAAATCCCGTCTCGTTAATAAGAGATTTTTGTTTTTTTGATTACGTTTTGTTTCGATATGGCTTTTCCAGCTGCGGTTGAAGAACGGAGGGAAAAATAGACTGTGTCCGAGGATCTGTTGCATTGCAAATAAACATTGCGTTTTACTCGCAAACAGAGCACCATTTTTCTCCTCTCCAAATTCGTGTTTTGATCAGTTAGGATCGATAGAAACAAACATTCTCCATATGTTGTTCGTATCAGAAAGGCCTTGACAATGGTTTTCTAATATGAAAAGAATGTACAACCGATAAAAAATGTTTTCCTTCCAAACCCTTTTGTCAGACAATCAGGTATTTTAAGCCACTAAGAACAACCTGAGGGTTCAAAAACGATCATATCCTTTTGCTAAACTCGAGGGAGCGACAACTAAATCAGCTATCAATATAAAACCTCTGTGTTCAGTTACATAACCATTAACGAGGCTTAATGCACGGGTCGCAAGTTCAAGACAAGCTCGCTCGGTCCCTCACACCATTCAGCTATAAAAATTAAGCAAGCAGTAAATTGAGATGACGTTAGAAAATATTGCGCCACCGGCAAAATGCTATCTGTATGGCCTAAAATTTTAGCCAAGGAAAGTATATGTACTTGTGACAAAGGAATGCTATGGAAAGGAAGTTACTGGGAAGCCGTGAGCTCGACAGCCTTAACTTTTGCTTGGAAATGTCATGCACTTTTTCTGTAATCGTAAAATGCTCTTTTTGTTGAAGCCAATATCTACACTGATAATCTAAATAACCTTTCAAAATTGCTCAGGACTAGAGGAAATTGTGAAAACGGTCTGAGGATGTTCAAAAATTGATTTTAGAGAAATCAGTAAAGACTTTGCTCCGGTGCAAATTGAAAAGATTAGCAGAACATGTGGAGAAAAAGCAACAAATCTTTTAGATATGAAGCAATGAATAAAATAATTAAAGTGATATATGAACAAAAATATGGCCTCTTCTTTTACATGAAAACAACAAGATATTGAACAGACTTGGTCAAGTAAAATTCATTAGAAGCTATTAGAACTAATATTATGCATTTTGGGTTGTTTTAGATGAATGAAATACAAAATGAAGCTCAATTTTAAATAGTATTGGTTCAAGTTGGATTTAAGCTCGCTTACCAGAACGGAACAGACCAATTTTCTGTTTATTTCCGCGCCTACCAGAATCTTCAACGAATATATTCTGACCATGCAAATAAGACCGTTCCGTGACATTTGAAATTTTATTTTGAAAAGGATATTTCCTCATTGACCACTAACAAGAGCGAAAAAGCGGATAGAGTCGGATTTATGTCAATATTTTGTCTTCTAATTTTGAAAATTAGGATCTCTCGCTAATGTACGCTTCCTACCATAATTAATATTTTTGCATATATGCGAAAAAAGAACAGATCTTTTCGGAAAAGAATATGTGATTGTAGGAAATACTTATATTGAAACATGATGGAAACATTTAATTGCAACAGAACTCAGTTTCCAACGAGCCAAAATTCTGCCACGTTTCTCTATTTATTAATTTGTTTTAAATATTTATCGTGAAGGTAGCAAAACAGCTTTGAAATTCGATGACACTAATAAATACAATTCGTAGTTCGCTTCACCATATGTTGAATAAGTCAAATTTATTTCACGCTAACGAGAAATAGCACACATGACAGAAGTTTTGCACGCCTCAAAAATCCCGTGCAAAATATTGAAGCGTATTTAAATGAGACCAGAAAACCATTTTGTCGAGGAGATGTCATTACAGTTGTAAAACAAATATTAAACAATAGAAAAGTTCGTATTCGCAATTTTTAGTTCAGTTTTCGCGGTCTTTGAAATATTACGTAATATCAGTTTGCAGTTTCGAAATTCAGTATTTCATTGGTAATAGCACTTGTAAAGCTGGTTTGATAAATATATTTTAAGTTTCTACTCTGATGAAAATTGAAAAGAAATAGCGGACGCGCGACAGGGACGCTAAAATGTTTCGATTTTGGGGGGGTTCATTAACGTATTTACACTGAGACGAACACCTGCAGAACGAGGACATAAATAATGTAAAACGGCTGTGTTGTCCGTTCCTTAAAATCCAATTTAGCACACTTAGTTGAAAATTTAACAACTTCTGCCTTTTAAAATCATAACTGAAAGAATGAATTATGAATCATTCGGAATTGACACGCGACTTTTAGGTGCTTGTTAACGCGGAACAGTTCGATCGTAAAATTAACAGTTTTTTGGACAAACCTTAATCGCTTGTCTGCCAACTCACTTTAAGTAATTTACTGTCAGGGAATGAATTATTCGCTACCAAAGACACTTAAATATCTTTAAATGTCGCCGTTCTGTATTGCCTCGTCCGACAAAGTGATTTTCGTTTCTAATCACTTAATGACCCTAAGTTTTTCATCGCTCTAAAATTACGACGAAAGTGCAAGCCATTGTAAATTAAAAGGATGTAGTATGTTTCTATAACAAGATAGTCTGTCGCCAAATCGTTGCAATAGAAAATGGACATTTGAAGGACTAACGTGCTGTTATTTTCATACTTGTAAACTCCCAAGTTGAATTCATTTTTAGGTTTATCAATTCTTTACGTAGGTATCGCATCATTAATACATGATTTATTGCAATGCTTACGCCAAACATTTCAATTTTGCTCTGTTTATTTGCCTTTTCGATTTCGCATTATCCTGTGTTGTCTGACCGTCTTTACCATAACACATGCGACTTTATCAAAATCCTCTTTGTAAGGTAAATCACATCAGACTCCAATAATATAACAGTTCCTTTGCTTTGTGCTAAAACCACGTAATATTTGTACAATTCACCTTTTACGCGAACAGCAGGAAATTTCAAATTACTCTCAGTATGAAAAACATCTTCCATGAAGTCTCTCAAAAACAAAAATTAATTCAACTGCTATCCTACAGGCTTGTAAATAATCGCAGTTAAATTTATTATATTCTTTTCTTTTTCCGAAATGGTGCGATAAATATTCTCCGGCCGCTTTTAATTCTCTATCACGTGTATTTGAGAACAATAAAGCTTGTGATTAAAGAAAACAAGTGCAGCGTTTCAAGCGCAGTCAAATATTTTTCGTAAACGCACCGCTAAGTTTTCGCCGACTTTAATCTTCAACGCGAAATCACACAGAAACTATAAACAAATGCAACTATATTTTTTTCACACAAAGCATGTAACAACAATTCATTTGATAAACTTAAAGGATTAACGGTGTATTACAGTTGGAGACAGTCGTCGCTCATAAAAAATTCACAACTCGATTCAAAATGTTACCAACAAAAACGATATTCAAATTTCGCTCGAAACCCTTAGATACACTTGTCAAATGAATGGATGATTAATCTTTTTTTCTGACGGAAAATCTTTGATGACTTTTGATAATTGTTTTGAAGTAAGACCCGAGGAAATGGGTTTTCTAGAGTTCGCGCCAATTCAATATCCTCACAAAGAACAAAATCACCGAAAAATTATGAATTATACAAAAAAGGAGCATACACTATCAGTCTGCTAGACTTAGTGCAGCCATAAATTCGGCGTCCAGAAAGCTCTTTTAGCGCGAAAGCAATATACCTTGATAAGGTTATAAACAGAACACTTTGACGAGCTCTTTAATTGTTGCAGTGGATATTGACGCGTTTTTGTATTGATGCTAGATTTATAACCGGCAATATATCAAAAGCGTAGAGTTTATTTCAAATGTCCCTTAAAGTCAGCGATATCATTCCAAGAATTGTTGTATCTGCCGCGCAACGCTACAAATTCAGCGAAAAATATTTACACTGTGTTTCTGTAATGCCTATCATAACATGAGAAGAGCTTCGCAGAATCGCAGGAAGTCTATTCAATAGAAAAAGAGAGCGATGACAGACATTTGAAGCTCGATATATTTCAGTCAGGTTATCCTATGTCGTTTGCTATTGCATAATGCGGGAAAGTTCAAACTTTTGGGAAGAATTAAAACGTTGTTCTTCAACAGATTTTATTCGCTAGGAGAAAGAAGCGATAATACAGATAGAAGATGTCTGCGAATTCACGCTTTTTTTACGTACAAGTTGGATGTTTGGGATTCCATTGCGCGCAAGCACATCGATTTCTAAACGAGATTTCGTGAAATTTAAGAAAGCTAAGTGCACTCACTCATGTCTTCCTGAGCAAGAACAGACGTTACTTCGAGATGAAAGGTACGGGGGAAATATTAAGCGATGGGAGCATTGCGTTTAAGTGCTTATGTCCTTGAAATCTAAAAAGTAATCCATTACAGTCCTTTTTTGACCTTAAACCAAAAACGTTGACAATCTGAAGGAATTCCCTGGGTCAGATCTGCGATCAAACCGGCTGTGTGCGTCGATGGCAATCTTCCGATCGAGACGGATGAAAAAAAGACGGTCAGAAAGCCAGAAATAAATTAAAAATCGCTTCTCGTATGCCTGCTTCAAATCGCAAACTGAAGTCTCGCCTATGGCTGCCAAACAGTTTATCATCTATTGTTATCGATCCTCGACTAATATCTAGCAAGCCAAAATATACTTTTATATTGTTCGCCTGACAGATCAATTTCCGATAAACGCCTTTTGTGAAGCGCAGCGAGGAACCAAAGCGTACCCACACAATATGTCCTTGGTTTTTTGTAATTCATTTGGGTCGCGCAGGTGGGCGAAAACACACAGAACCAAATTGGAATCTGTGCTTTTCTTATCGCAGTGAGAACTCGGGAATGCTCGAAGGTCGCGTGACAGAACAGTGACATCCAGCTGAGTGTGAGAGATTGACTTTGGCATGAGGTCCGCGTAGCGAAGACATCTTGTTTTCCTACTGTGGTAAAAGCTCTTTGCCAGACAAATACCACAATAATTCAACATTGAAAGGCCGTGAATTATACATGGACCACGCGGCGAGAGCTCATTGATATTCAAACGCAAAACAACCCGTGAAAAATAAACAAAAAGTCGTTTTAAAGAAAGCTGTTCGGGTTTTCAATTCGATTCACAACGGGGATGTGATCTTTTCAGAAATTTAAGTGCCGTGAGCTGCAGGTTTGCTTTCGGGAATAAACGCTTAAGCCGGGGAATCCAGTTCGGCTAAGATAACGCGTTCTGAATAAAGCTTCAGTTAAAAGCCAAATTTGTTTACAAGGGGTAATAAAGCTACTGAGAGTGCCTGTCCTTCCAAAGCGGAAGCATATGGTTTTGTTAGTTAGTTTATTAATCCGAAGTTGACAGTCGGAAATCTACAAACACCCTAAGCTAAATTATCATCAATTCTCCGTCAATAAATTCTTTGGAAAGAACTCTGCTGCAATGTTTAGTCGCACAAAAGAACAACAGATTGCAATAGTGAATTTGAAAAGCAGGTTAACGAGACAAAGGGTAGATTTAATATCTTGCGGTTCAGAAACGAGAGCAGGTTTGATATAAAAAATCAACACAGTGTCATGTCATGCAATGGGCTCATCTCGAAGCACGCGCGCAATGAAAGGAGGCGTAAGTGCAAGAAAATTCCTCGCACTTACCTTTAAAATTTTGTCTTGTACTTTGAGGCCGTTTTCCTTCGAGGCCGGGCCGCCGTCTGCGACCTTGGAAACCACAATCCCGCCACCGAGTGAATTACTACTTCCGACCTGATAATGAAAATAAAGGAGAGGTTTAGAGTTCGCTGACTGAAACAGGACAAAGAGTCGTAGTCGAGAAGCAGGAATGTTGGTAACTAGATTCTAACATGTCCGCGCGTTCGAACAATACGTGTAGTGAACTCGCGCGACCGGGGGTAGTGGTAAATTTCAAACAGACAAAAGTGCAGCTATTTATTTCACAACACTGGCATCCAGCCGTGTTTACGAGTACATTCTTTCAATGGCTACACAAAAACAAAACAAAGAGCAGTTGAATTGAATGAGGGCTTTCCTTGGGGACACTGTTCATCAGTCAGTCGTAAGCAAACACGTAACTGCGCAAAACGCGATAACTGAATTATGAGAGTTTGATAAGGTTAGGTGCTAATCTTTTTACTCTTCTCACACCACATGCCCGGGCAAGAAGCCTTACGCACCACGGCTTCGTTGTAAAGAAAACACAACACCAGACGAAAAAATATTAAAAATCACTTAGCTGTATCGCTAAGAACCGGGCCAGTGTCACATACCAGACCGAACGTAAAAATAGATTTGTTTGCGCTCGGCGAACGGAATTCTCGAATAAGTGACAATTTAAAACATTACGCCTGTCTAGGATAACGAATGGATCTCTTAAAATGTTTCACGTACCTCTGAACCCCCCATGATATTGAAGCCAAGCGATCCACCATCCGTGCGCGTCAGCGTTACCTCGACTTCGATTTCTTCGGCGGTCTGCAAGAGTAAAGAAAAGTCAACCGACTGGCATATGTAATCAAAAGCACATAGAAAACGTATGATATTCACCCGTGTCTGTTTACTCACAACTTAATAAAGTGTCGCTCACCGTGGCTAGAAAAACATTCGGCTGTCGTGGTAATGGCTACATTCGACCGAAATATCTTTCGCAGTCCGAGACAAAATCCATTTGTCCGAGTAAATCGTCATGTGCGAAAATTCGGGTCAAACGTCGAGATTTTGGAAACGCGCGCGTGTATCCCTCTCTAAAAACACGGTGCATGGAAGCGCCGGTTGTTAATTTTAACCGAGGCTAGCTTTGCCGCTTCAGTGTGTATCCAGCGATTTTCGATAACTCCAACAGTGCTCACTAATTGATCGAAACGATCAGGGTATTGATCTGGCAGAATCTGCGCACGTTCATACATACAAGCCATTCTGCGGTTTGTGCCCTAAATCAAACATATCATTGCGTACGGTGCGCGCTCAATTGGAAAATATAAACCAAACACTGACCCGATTTGGCTAATATCACCTACCTGGTCTGCGCGTGGATCGTTGTACTTCTGAAAAATACCCACTTGTAGACGGTATTCTTTTAATTGCCTTTCGAAATTTAGCACCTGAACTTGGTAGCCGTGAAGTTCATTCTCCAAATTTAAAATTCTGTCCTGATTTGCCTCCTCTCTGCGCGCTATTCTCTCACAGGCCAACTCTTTTTCCTGCTCCGCCCTAGTTAATTTCATCTGAAGCGAAGCGACCTGAGTTTGAAGGGCCTTAATGCAGTCATGTGTAGAGGAGTCTTGGTACAGCAGCGGAAGACCGCAGCCACTCTCGCATACTACAACTCTCGCGAATTCGCGACTTTCCGGAGAATTCGAGTTGCGTTCCATAATTTTACCTCCGGATGTAGAATCCTTTGCGTAGCGGCATTTTAAAAGATGTGATTGAGTATTCTCTACCAGTAAAATGGCCGGGCAACCTCGGCGAAAATTCTCGCATCGAATATTTTGCTTAGCGATGAGACTACTCAATGGTAGTATCTTCTTTAGATCGTCGACAGAAATCTGTTCGCAAGTGAGGGGACACGAACCGCTCTCGGCTGTCCATTGAACAATACACTCGGCACAGAATACATGGCCACAAGGGGTTGCCAAGGGTTCCTCCAGAACACCAAAACATATACCGCATTTCAAATCGGCGTCCACTGGTTCTAAAAACCTCTCCACGTCAAAACCCATAGTCAGCCCATCGACCGTAAAAAGAAACAACAGAAATGCCTGATAACTCGATACGCTTGGCTCTTTTGAACTTTTGCGACAAATAGAGAGGCGGAGTCAAAATAAAATACGCTAATGACAATAGCTGTCAAAGGAATGGTTCGCGCTGATTGGTTCACTGATCATTCAACATGTTCTTTTCCGGCGAACGAGCCGCTTTTCCGCATAAGGCGCGAAATCAAAACACAAAACGCCACAACAAAAGTCAACCTGAAACCTGGCGGTTCCAGCGACACACAGTCATTTTTTGCGTAGAAAATCTGCGATTTTGGCCACAAAAAAAGTCCTTTATACCCACGTGTTCCCTAGAAAGGTTTGAATCTTTAAACACCAGAGATCTATTGTTATGTTGATTAACTGCAGCTCAGTGAAAATGAAATTTTTATCGTCCATGACAGGAAAGCGCAGCTTCACGAAAAAACAAGGTATTACAGTTACCAAAAGAAGTGCCGAAGAAAAGAACAAATTTTAAAGACATTAAAAAAGGCGCATTTCTTTAGAGGCATTGTTGTGTAGTTCGATTGTTCCGCAGAGATATTTTACAAAGAAGGGTTTAATTTTTGTGCAGCTGTTTGCTAATGGTCTGTCAAGAGTTGAGGTTTTCACCGTTCCAAAATAGCGAGCATTAAATTTAGAGTTGACGTGTTTTAGAATCTATTAGCGCAGTCGCCGTTCGTTTTGAAGCTCGAACCGTGAGAGTGATAATTCGCCTGATTGAAAATAACGACGGTGTAAACCGCTGATCAGCTAAACACGTACACCATATAACAAGCTCGAAAATTCGCCTTCGTAGTCCTGTTTTGACCGAGGTAAGTTTCTATAGTTTGTATTCTGTCGCAACGCTAAAATCCGGCTAGAAAATGGGATTAAAATAGACATGCTATGGAAAAACACTATTTGGCAAAACAAAAGTCCTATTTAATGCGAAACATTTCTCAATGGGTTAATTTACCCAGTGTTTGGTTAATTCTAGCTAATAATCACTTGCTGAACTAGTTTAGATTCATAAAGAACTCGCCGACACAATTAGACAAGTTACCGATCTTTTCAGCATTCGCTTAGAGGCCATTTCAGTGTCTCCATTAACATTTTCCTCTCCGAAAGCAGGCGAGACAAGCTGCGCATGAGGCGGAGAAGCAAAAAAGATACTTTCCTGACATCTGTTAAAAGTTTTCATGGGCTGAAAATCACTTATGAGCCACTTTCTCTAAGCACTTGCCGTGTTTTCGTGCTTAAATATTTTAAACGCGGCATACATACAATTCCGTTTGATGTTTAGACGAGAACAATGATTTCTTTTAACCTCACACAAAAGGGGACGATTGCTTAATCTGTACATTTGTTTTGCCAAAACGCGCCGTTTGAATAGCCCCAATTACCTTTTACGCAAGAGAAAAGGTCGCAAAGCGCTTTTTCGCTTCGGGCGCAGGTCAGTATTGGTTCTTTCGGTAAATAAACAAGTGCTGGATTGAATGAGCAGGCGATAATTTATGCTGCAGCGGAAAAAGAGTCACTAAATGCGGGGCACAGCTCATATTTATTGCTTTTCGTTTAATAATACCCGCGTAACAATCAAATCTGCCAAAGTTCCGCAATTAAGCTAGAAAGAAAGTACAAAATACAACCCATTATCCTCGTATGTTGACCAAAACTAATTTTCGGAACAAAAATAAATGTTTACTCAAAGGTTAGTATCGACTTCCAATGGCAAATTTAGCTCACTTTGCTGCAATTAGCAATGCTTAGCCAGTCCAAGAACTTGTTTTCTCTCTACTGGCATATTCTTGTCAAGGATAATCCTAGAGATTTGAACAAGTCCACAATAGATAGGCTAGTCTCAAATCACACAAGCATTTCCGGAAATCAGAGTCTTTGAATTTAGGTTTGTTTTGGAAGGAGATCGCGTGGAATCCATGCGATTTTTGGTATTTTCAGCACGAAAATAAGCGTGTGCCAATTTGAACGTACTAACCGCCTTATCGTTAATGACTAAATCTTCTTGTACAAAAATTGCAGACTATTATGCGGCTTTTTCACAGTTGTAGGTCTGATTTTTTCACAGATAAAAGTGTTTCCCGCATTGGGAAGGAAATATCAGATCAGAATAGTTTATTTTACGAGGCAAAAGCATAATCCACTTTCATTTGGCCTCGGACATAGTTTGGTCAAAAAAGCTTCCCCACATTAGTTCATTCCGCGCCTACGCGCAGAACTTTAAGGAAGCTATTTAGGGAGTCGCCGGAAAATTCAAACAAAACATGTCTGCGATGAAGTTTGCATTTCTGTTTGGTGCTTTGTAGGGTGCGAAGTGAAAACTTTGCTTAACATGCCTCGAAAAACCACGCGATAGATTCGCGGTTGATGCTTGTTCGAGACAAAATTGACAATGTTTGACTAGCAGGCGTATTAGTATAGTACGGCACTATTTTAGGGAAACATGGACAGCGAGAATCTTCTTTAGCAAAAGCCACAGCTTAACTACAAGTAGCTTGTGGTTCATTTGCAAAGTACACTTGATAGTTTTCTTTTTCAGTGAAATGAATATGTCATCCACATCGTCATTTTGTTTTGATTTTTTTTTTATTTCAGGAATATAATACGAACAAGTGCAGTATTGAATATTTCGTTATCCACTTCCAATACGAGATAACCGGGCGGTTCTTGATTGCTATACTGGGTTTGCTTGTAGATCACAGCATAGAATTGTTATTTTCAAAACTAATTATGCAATACATCTTGTATTGGTTAATTGCACATCTGTGTAATTAAGCAACACTTCTTTTTCGACTCGGAGATTTCTCATGTCAGTTTGAGACGGGATTGAATGTTCACGGTCTGTTTTGCGCCTGATGGTTATCTCTTGTGTTAATTCCACATTTGTCCCCCGTTTGTACGACGTACAAACGTTTAAATTCGCAGCGAAGCCATTTGCAATGATCTGTGATACCGGAACTTCGTCGAAAGGAAACCTTTAAAATCCAATGAGCTCTTTTTGAAACATACAAAGCAAGGATAGCTTTCTTATTCTACGCGTAAAAATACTATTAAGTCCCAGCTTGGTAGGGGGCAGAGCTTTAAAAATTTGTATCACTGATAAGGCACCCGAGGTGATGAAACCTTTTTTTGCTGTCTTCCAGAACCATATGTAAGCACTAAGCTTGTACGCTCGAGTAAACGCGAGTATAAACAATAAAACACATTTCCTCTGCCCAAAAATTATCTGCCAATATTTTAATTTGTTTTGTTTCGATTTTTTCCTACTCTTGGAAAAAAGCTTATGAGTCTTGTCTCCATACATCATAAAGTGAAATGCTTCTTAATGATGTGGAGATACGCACCTCAATCGCCCAAGCCAGATTTCTCCCTGTCTAGCAAGACCAGGAGCTTAGTCCCCCCTAGAGTTTGTAGGTAATTAATGAAGCTTCAGGACAAATCTGTCTGTTTGATCCCTTCTTATCAACAATTCATATTTGGGAGAGGCTAGACAATCTAATATTTTCTACGAATCGAGACAACAATTAGCCCTGCCGATGGCGAATTCAAGGCGGCATTGTCGCTAGAGAATTGACACAATTTGCCGACCGATCGATCTCACTGAGATTGCTTTCTCTCTTGTGGTCGGCGTTGCCATAGCAATTTGTCCGCGAAGGGAACCATTTAGATTAAAATTGTGACCGATCGAACGACCTTTTGCGGTTGCAAATTAAAAACAAGAATTTGGGTCAAATCCAGGGATTTTCCAACCTTATATACAATTTCACTCAAATTTCCGGATTCAGAGAAAAGCCAATTGATGGCATTTTACACAGCCCACGTATGAACCTGATGGCATGGAGGCATTCGCATGATCTTTTTTGAAGGTAGAATTGTTCTCCGTGAAAATTCATTTCGCAGTGTTGTTAGATTCAGCTGCTTTTGGGAGATCAGAGAGACCGAGAGAGCAACTAAGGAGTTATTGATTAATATTAGCTTATCTATCGATCAGTATGTCTTCATCACTGGCTAATTTCCTGATTGCAAATGGCCCATACTGTGAGACGAAGAAAGCCTGGCTGTTTTAAACAAAAAAAAAAGCACTTGCAAAACTTGTTTGTACAACCTGCCACGAATGTATCTTTTACATTAGCTGGCGAAACGATTAACTTGGTTTAAGGCCGTGATAAACGATGCAGGCCGAAAGAGTGTTTGCTCAAGATCAAAACCAGTTCTTTTAGGAAACGGAAATGAAATCTAAATAAACTGACATTTCGACAATAGGATCGGCCGAGAAACAACACACTGCCGCCAACGAGCAGAGCTTTAAAACTTTCCGAATCGAAACATTGTTCCATATTTTTATTGTGACCAGGCAGATGGAAGATTCGATCACTGCCTGGTGTTAATTACTCCTTTTCGCGGGAATTAACGCGTTGACACTTCTTTAGTTAAAAAGTGAAGCGGCCTTACACCATGGTCTTTTTGAAGAAACCTGCGGCAAAAACGAAATAATCTTCTTAATTGAAACTTGGATCAGTAGGCGTAGTTAAGCGACACTTTCCAACGATAAAAATTACCATACTAAAAGGCGACCATACCATGAAAAACTGAAATGATGGAAAACCATTTAAATACCTTAAATCACCAAGAACCTAATTCATTCAATGCCCCACAAGAACCTTTTTCGCTCGAATTGATAGCTTTGCGTTGATAATGTTACAAGCCTTTTTCCGCTGAGAACTGCTTAGCACAAGCTAATGGAACCTTTAACCTTTTCCAAGACGCGTAAACAACCTTACTGACGTCGGTCAAGGCTTATATCTTGAAGAAAATTCATTCACTGTAAACTTTGCGCGGAATACTTTGGCGGGAAAAAATTGCGAAAACTGAGTAAATATATCTTTGACGCTTGTAAATAATTTTTCTGGAACATTTTCAAATCAAATTCTTCTTTTAGTCTTTCTTTTGTCTCATCGGCATCGTGCAAGCAAGTAATATAATGAGTTCGGCAAACAGTGCAAATTTAATTGCCAATTTTTGTTTAAATTTAAAGCTCACCGCCTATTGTTCTCTGATAGTAATTTTAACGAGACTAAGAAAATAAATATACGTGGAAAAAAATACAGAGCACACAGCTGATAAGGATTTCTCTTTTATTCACACTTTCTACCAGCAAAAACTGTACAATTCTACTTTCGGAAACTGTTCGAACCTAAACACGCTCTAAAACGAAATAAATAAGCTAAGATGTACTAAAAATTTCGGCATCACATACGTTCCCTTGAATGGACTTTTTTGATTTTAATTAAGGTAAAGAGTTCAGTTTAAAATCGGTTGCCTCACATGAAGAAAAAAATTGCGTCGGGATTTCTTTTATAGCTACCCATAAGTAGCAAGAGTGGAACTTAAACTCTTTCTTTTTAATTCGCGTCGATTCAGTCATCTATTTTTTTCCCGCAACTGTAACTACAGAACTAATAAATTATGTCCTATTTACGATGCAAAACTCCGAGATATTACTTTAAAACTTCACAGTAAGAAAATATTGCGCTTATCTCGGATTACGATAAAAATATTTTTTTCCTACTTTATCTAAAAGCTCCTAACTATCAGGTTCTTATTAATTAAGAAAAATCTACGGCTAAAAATAGTTTAAAAATGCTAGGAGTGTAGCTTGGTATACATTAGAGTAACTGTACAAAGTTATTGGATTTTTAAAACCCGGCAATAAAAAGCAAAAATATTTGCTGTTCATGAAAAAATTCATTATCGCACGCTGAAACGCGTTTTATTAAAAAGTACATGTACATTTAACGATTAAAACAAGTACATATTTTTGATCGAGTTAAACTTTGATATTTTAAATACAAAACATCTACTTGTTCTGAGTGGAGAAGAAGAAATAGAAAAGAAAGGTATCTTCGTTGACTACACTTGTCTTAACATGAGGCTTTGGTCGTTACAACTCTGCAAAAAATAAACACAACACAAAATTTGTTAGCTGAATGGCTGAAGAACAAATCCAAAAATTAGAACGTGGGGTTATGGAAGTTTTAGTTTGCGTTTTAAAGAAGCTTCTTGAAGAGTTATTTTTTAATATATCCAACACTTGTTAAGCATATTTCCGTTGTGGTTAGGAAAATGCTAATTTTATACGCCGACGTTTATCTATTTTCAAAAAGTTAAATTCAAAGTTCTTTGCGGGTACCACTTTTATCAGCCATTATTCCAAAAGACTAGCTTCAAAGACTCCCAAAACAAGCTATTCCATAAGATGTCCGAAACATTAAAAAAAGTAAAAAATAAATAAAATTAATTAATAATAAACAAAAATGTGCCTGAATTGTGTGCGCCATAATCCAAGAAGTTTTCTACACATTCTTTAATTGGATCAGAAAAGATAGTTTGGTAAAAGCCAAATAAGGTAACAAACAAATAGTCGATGCCATGTTTCTTTGTTATGTCACAGTTTTGAAATATGTTTACCTTGGCACGGGCCTCAGGTGTGTTCATAAGCGTTGCACCAAACAATAGCCACTTAGAAATCGCGATTCTAATTTTACTCTTTTGGACAAGGCATACTTAGTCGCCAGCTTAAAATAGAAAAGCGAAGTAAGGAAAGATTAGGTTAATTTTTTCACACTCGTTCACTACAACAATTCAGAGCTGATGAAGGGAAACGAAGTCGCGACAACGAAATGTTTGGGATGTCTTGCTCAAGTAGCATGTAATGACCGAGGAAAAATTTCAATTGTTCGCTGGGAAATATTTGTGAAGTATTTTGAAATACACTCGTTAATATAAAGAGCACTTGCTCGTTTTCAACCTACCCCAAAAGAAAATTAACAACTATGGTTAAACCGTACCAATACAATTGAAATACCGATGTAAAACATTGTTTGATTTAAACAAGCACTTAATATAATGACAACTTGCACAGACGCCCAATATAAATGACCAGAATTTACTTCAGCTTTGATAAACGACGGGAATCATAGGTCATGACGTTTGCACGTGTTTAACTTGCATAAATCAAACTTTGAGAGGAAACGAAGGGCTTAATGTAAGAAGATTACAAAAGTTCAAGGCTTGACAACCTAAAAACAAACAGCCAAAAGAATCCTTTGCGTACAAGGAATCTTGTCAATCCTGGAAATTCATGTGAACCAGCAAATACCAGAACTCAGAGCGAAGGAAAGTTCAGCTCGAAGTTTAACCTCTGTCGGTTCAGCTAAGCACACCGCTAGCAACATGCAAGATGACAAAAAATGTCGAAGGATTTCAGATTAGGAAAGATTAACTTGGTGTGTAGTTACAAATCTCGTGATTATTAAAACTAAGTCGTTTAAAAACAATCACAAAGACGTGTATCACGCCATTTTACGAACGAGCTGGAACAATGAGGAGCTGGAAAGAGTTTTAAAAAGGAAAGCTTAACCTAGTGCGTAATTTTAAAGCTCCTGATTATAAAAGCTAAGTAAGTTACGTGAAACATTCCTTCAGGTAATCAGGACGTGAAAAATTGTTATTACGATCGAGTATCCAGAACATCTATTCCAAGACGAAAATCCCTTCCACTGCACGTAAATTTTAGCAGTTTACAATAGCTTGCGTGTTTACAAAGGCACTTGCCTGGAAAAACGAAAATAAATCGACGGGGAAAGAAGGAAAAAGAGATTGTGTAGTTCTGAGCTACTCAGATCAAAAGCTAACCCTTCATACACCGTATCATAACAATTTGTATTCTTATTCTATTTTTATTTCTATTTTTCTTCTGCGATTATCATTAGTCGAATAGATAGAAGAGATGGAAACACAGTTAATCGTCAACTTAAGGTTATTGTTTAGATGCGTCAAAGAATTCTCAGAATTGACATTCACAGAACGTAGTCCATTACGCAATGAACACTTAAGTTTTTCCGTCAAACACACGAACCCTAATCGAGCAAGACACAAGTACCGACTTTTTAAAACGCAACCGCCATTATTAACTCCAAGTGGCGCTGAGATCATCAAAATCACGTCACAAATTATTTAACGTTTTTCTTGGTACTTTTGGAATAATGTGATCATATACCAACACAGCAACATCTAGTCAACGAAATTTTTGTAGTTTCATTAAAAATAAAACTCCCAAAACCCTGTCAGCCTGAAGGTGTATTGAACCTTTGAAGTGAAACGAAACTGAGTGTTAATCAAGGATCAAATGCAAGGTCCATGGTGCATTTGCTGATCATGCGATCTGTTCTTTGATACCACTGATCCGTGACGCTTTGCTTTATCAGTCATTATCTAGTAGCCTTTAATTTCGACCCTACCGCTACTTAACGAAGCAGAAAAGGGCTCAATGTGGATTAAAAATAGCACTGCGTTAATTGTAGACATAAATTTCTCACCCACCTTGCGGTGTTCTCAGACTTGGGAATCTTGAAAGCTGGCAAGGACAAAACAAGATGAAATTAATCCAGTTGTTATATGAGTCAGACAAAGAGGCGGGCTTGTAAAGATGGATTTAGCCACCAAAAATACATTTAGGATCGACTGCAGTTATTAATAGTTTCATGGTTATGATGGCACACAATAAAAGGTTCTGTGCGCGACTCAATTAACCTCGGTGAGAGCACAACAGTGCGGCCATGTACATGTTTATTAATTCCACAGAAAGGCTCGTTTTGAAACCCCACCGACAGAGAACTACATGCGCTTGTGAGCAGGCAGTTATTAAATGCACGAGTTAAATTAGATTCTGCAGGCAGAGGCAGGCACGGCGCGGAGACGGGGCGGGAAGGTGTTGTTTATGAATCGATTCTCTAATAAATCTCGATGACAAGTAAACAAACTGTGAAAGGAAGGAAATGTGTAAGAATATTTCATTTAACTAATTAGCACGAGTGTTACATAACAGAACTGTGTTTATCGTTCGGCAGCAGTCTTGATTGCTATTCCTTTACACCGTTCTCATATCTCCTGGACTTCGCAGCGGGGACGGAACACCCGCAAAGCTCTCTGGAAAGAGCTCGATTGAGGTGCAAAATAGCAAACACTCTTTGCAGTGGTCCACCACAGGGAGCACTAACTTCAGAAGCAAACAAGGTTATTGTCTAGTTAATTTAGGACACCATAACAAAAGAAGTGCTAATTAGGGTTAATGAAGCGAGATCTCGAAGTCTTCTGGCGAGAGCAGCGCAGTTGGCGAACAGTTTTTCATGTACAGAAACTTGTAAACATGATAAGATCTTGTACACAAGAACAACAGCGCAACAGGGAGTCAAAACATGCTCCCACGTAGGCCCCCTACATCGAGAGACCCCAGTGAGGTTGACAGAATTGCGCAGCTGCAGTAAACAGTTGATTTGTTTGGGTTCTCCCAATAGCCCCAGGACTGTACAGACTTATTAAACAGACACCACGTTTAGCAAGCACTTTAGAATTGCATAAAACGCCCAAATGACATGGCATTTTCTTCGAGCACGGAACAAACCTCGCACAGAATCTTATGTAACGTGTTGT
This sequence comes from Platygyra sinensis, assembly GCA_019787425.1. NCBI lineage: Eukaryota > Metazoa > Cnidaria > Anthozoa > Scleractinia > Merulinidae > Platygyra > Platygyra sinensis. The sequence continues at coordinate 72,561 of JAHPZR010005133.1, forward strand.
AAAGTTTAAGATGCGGTTGAATCCTGCAATCTCGAGCCCTGAAGAGACACGAATAAAAGTTGGAGATAACGGGAGTTCAAGATAGCCGATAGAAAATATTTGCAAAGTATAATCAAGTGAAGAAGTAATTTGCATAATGGGTAGAAGCCATCGTCTCCGGATAACAGTCAACAGTTTTAAATTATTTGTATAATCGATAACGCGCAATGCATGAAAGCTTTCACAGCCTTGTGTTCTTGCCACCAGCGTTTTGGTTTTTGGAGAACCCCACTAAAAACGCAAAAAAGTAAATTTATCAAACTTTTCATCTCTCAAGAGACCAAAAGTACAAACATTACACATGTCAACAAATTTCCACGTGTGAAGACAAAATGCGTCACACGAAGGCACTGTTGGAAAGTTTCCAATTTCAATGGTTTCTCTGTAGGGTTTCATCTACAGGATTGATATTTAAAACCACAAAGCCTTGAAAGCTTTGAAATTAGCAGAAAAACTTTGCCAAGTTTATCCACAGTCCGGATGTTACCTTCGTGGCAATTCTCGTGGTTTCGACATCAAACTGTGAACAATTATCGCTTAATAGTGCTAACGGTCACGTAAGGATTTTGCTGTTAGCAGGAGTTTCCGTCTTTTAGAGTTTACTAATTTAATTCCTATCACGAAGCGGGGAACAATAAAACAATTCTGCAAACAACAGGAACACAACGCACCCATCCATTGTCAAGTTGGCACGTAGGTTAGAAAGGTGTACGGCTAAAGAGGCTTATTGAGTTTTTGGAAGTGGGCACTCCGACACAATCGTAAAACAGTGCCAGTAAAATTGATAATGAGGTCTGCTAATCACAAGTTTCCGGTTTGCAATTTAGCAGGCAATTTATGTCGCTGTTAGTCGGATTCCTCTTAAAACTGCGAAGCGCAAAATTGTTAAGAAAAAGGAAAAGAAAATCATTTCGAAAGTCGACAAACAGACATCACCACATGAAGGTACTGCTTAATAGCTTTCATTTGAATGGTCACACACTAAGGTTTCATCCACAGACTTAAAAGTTAGAACCACCTTGTACAGCATAATAAACAGTACCACATGAAAGTACTGCTCAATAGCTTTCCTTTGAATGGTCACACACTAGGATTTCATCTATAGACTTGAAAGTTAGAACTTCTTTCATAAACATCGCTACATGAAAGGACTTCTCAGTAGCATTCCTTTAAACGTTTGGTAGCAAAAGAGAAGTATGAACAGCAAATTGGTTGTACGAGTGATCACTCTTTGTAAATGAACTCTTGAGTACTGACACTGAAGCCTAATAGACATGGTATGTAGCAGAAGAAGACAAGCCTTCAAGACTCTGTTCTCGGCAGCTTTGTTTCAAACATTTTATTTTTCACTTCCAATCAAAGAGCGCCCTACAGCACGTGGTTCTAACTTTTAAGTCTGTGGATGAAACCTTAGTGTGTGACCGATCGAACGACCTTTTGCGGTTGCAAATTAAAAACAAGAATTTGGGTCAAATCCAGGGATTTTCCAACCTTATATACAATTTCACTCAAATTTCCGGATTCAGAGAAAAGCCAATTGATGGCATTTTACACAGCCCACGTATGAACCTGATGGCATGGAGGCATTCGCATGATCTTTTTTGAAGGTAGAATTGTTCTCCGTGAAAATTCATTTCGCAGTGTTGTTAGATTCAGCTGCTTTTGGGAGATCAGAGAGACCGAGAGAGCAACTAAGGAGTTATTGATTAATATTAGCTTATCTATCGATCAGTATGTCTTCATCACTGGCTAATTTCCTGATTGCAAATGGCCCATACTGTGAGACGAAGAAAGCCTGGCTGTTTTAAACAAAAAAAAAAGCACTTGCAAAACTTGTTTGTACAACCTGCCACGAATGTATCTTTTACATTAGCTGGCGAAACGATTAACTTGGTTTAAGGCCGTGATAAACGATGCAGGCCGAAAGAGTGTTTGCTCAAGATCAAAACCAGTTCTTTTAGGAAACGGAAATGAAATCTAAATAAACTGACATTTCGACAATAGGATCGGCCGAGAAACAACACACTGCCGCCAACGAGCAGAGCTTTAAAACTTTCCGAATCGAAACATTGTTCCATATTTTTATTGTGACCAGGCAGATGGAAGATTCGATCACTGCCTGGTGTTAATTACTCCTTTTCGCGGGAATTAACGCGTTGACACTTCTTTAGTTAAAAAGTGAAGCGGCCTTACACCATGGTCTTTTTGAAGAAACCTGCGGCAAAAACGAAATAATCTTCTTAATTGAAACTTGGATCAGTAGGCGTAGTTAAGCGACACTTTCCAACGATAAAAATTACCATACTAAAAGGCGACCATACCATGAAAAACTGAAATGATGGAAAACCATTTAAATACCTTAAATCACCAAGAACCTAATTCATTCAATGCCCCACAAGAACCTTTTTCGCTCGAATTGATAGCTTTGCGTTGATAATGTTACAAGCCTTTTTCCGCTGAGAACTGCTTAGCACAAGCTAATGGAACCTTTAACCTTTTCCAAGACGCGTAAACAACCTTACTGACGTCGGTCAAGGCTTATATCTTGAAGAAAATTCATTCACTGTAAACTTTGCGCGGAATACTTTGGCGGGAAAAAATTGCGAAAACTGAGTAAATATATCTTTGACGCTTGTAAATAATTTTTCTGGAACATTTTCAAATCAAATTCTTCTTTTAGTCTTTCTTTTGTCTCATCGGCATCGTGCAAGCAAGTAATATAATGAGTTCGGCAAACAGTGCAAATTTAATTGCCAATTTTTGTTTAAATTTAAAGCTCACCGCCTATTGTTCTCTGATAGTAATTTTAACGAGACTAAGAAAATAAATATACGTGGAAAAAAATACAGAGCACACAGCTGATAAGGATTTCTCTTTTATTCACACTTTCTACCAGCAAAAACTGTACAATTCTACTTTCGGAAACTGTTCGAACCTAAACACGCTCTAAAACGAAATAAATAAGCTAAGATGTACTAAAAATTTCGGCATCACATACGTTCCCTTGAATGGACTTTTTTGATTTTAATTAAGGTAAAGAGTTCAGTTTAAAATCGGTTGCCTCACATGAAGAAAAAAATTGCGTCGGGATTTCTTTTATAGCTACCCATAAGTAGCAAGAGTGGAACTTAAACTCTTTCTTTTTAATTCGCGTCGATTCAGTCATCTATTTTTTTCCCGCAACTGTAACTACAGAACTAATAAATTATGTCCTATTTACGATGCAAAACTCCGAGATATTACTTTAAAACTTCACAGTAAGAAAATATTGCGCTTATCTCGGATTACGATAAAAATATTTTTTTCCTACTTTATCTAAAAGCTCCTAACTATCAGGTTCTTATTAATTAAGAAAAATCTACGGCTAAAAATAGTTTAAAAATGCTAGGAGTGTAGCTTGGTATACATTAGAGTAACTGTACAAAGTTATTGGATTTTTAAAACCCGGCAATAAAAAGCAAAAATATTTGCTGTTCATGAAAAAATTCATTATCGCACGCTGAAACGCGTTTTATTAAAAAGTACATGTACATTTAACGATTAAAACAAGTACATATTTTTGATCGAGTTAAACTTTGATATTTTAAATACAAAACATCTACTTGTTCTGAGTGGAGAAGAAGAAATAGAAAAGAAAGGTATCTTCGTTGACTACACTTGTCTTAACATGAGGCTTTGGTCGTTACAACTCTGCAAAAAATAAACACAACACAAAATTTGTTAGCTGAATGGCTGAAGAACAAATCCAAAAATTAGAACGTGGGGTTATGGAAGTTTTAGTTTGCGTTTTAAAGAAGCTTCTTGAAGAGTTATTTTTTAATATATCCAACACTTGTTAAGCATATTTCCGTTGTGGTTAGGAAAATGCTAATTTTATACGCCGACGTTTATCTATTTTCAAAAAGTTAAATTCAAAGTTCTTTGCGGGTACCACTTTTATCAGCCATTATTCCAAAAGACTAGCTTCAAAGACTCCCAAAACAAGCTATTCCATAAGATGTCCGAAACATTAAAAAAAGTAAAAAATAAATAAAATTAATTAATAATAAACAAAAATGTGCCTGAATTGTGTGCGCCATAATCCAAGAAGTTTTCTACACATTCTTTAATTGGATCAGAAAAGATAGTTTGGTAAAAGCCAAATAAGGTAACAAACAAATAGTCGATGCCATGTTTCTTTGTTATGTCACAGTTTTGAAATATGTTTACCTTGGCACGGGCCTCAGGTGTGTTCATAAGCGTTGCACCAAACAATAGCCACTTAGAAATCGCGATTCTAATTTTACTCTTTTGGACAAGGCATACTTAGTCGCCAGCTTAAAATAGAAAAGCGAAGTAAGGAAAGATTAGGTTAATTTTTTCACACTCGTTCACTACAACAATTCAGAGCTGATGAAGGGAAACGAAGTCGCGACAACGAAATGTTTGGGATGTCTTGCTCAAGTAGCATGTAATGACCGAGGAAAAATTTCAATTGTTCGCTGGGAAATATTTGTGAAGTATTTTGAAATACACTCGTTAATATAAAGAGCACTTGCTCGTTTTCAACCTACCCCAAAAGAAAATTAACAACTATGGTTAAACCGTACCAATACAATTGAAATACCGATGTAAAACATTGTTTGATTTAAACAAGCACTTAATATAATGACAACTTGCACAGACGCCCAATATAAATGACCAGAATTTACTTCAGCTTTGATAAACGACGGGAATCATAGGTCATGACGTTTGCACGTGTTTAACTTGCATAAATCAAACTTTGAGAGGAAACGAAGGGCTTAATGTAAGAAGATTACAAAAGTTCAAGGCTTGACAACCTAAAAACAAACAGCCAAAAGAATCCTTTGCGTACAAGGAATCTTGTCAATCCTGGAAATTCATGTGAACCAGCAAATACCAGAACTCAGAGCGAAGGAAAGTTCAGCTCGAAGTTTAACCTCTGTCGGTTCAGCTAAGCACACCGCTAGCAACATGCAAGATGACAAAAAATGTCGAAGGATTTCAGATTAGGAAAGATTAACTTGGTGTGTAGTTACAAATCTCGTGATTATTAAAACTAAGTCGTTTAAAAACAATCACAAAGACGTGTATCACGCCATTTTACGAACGAGCTGGAACAATGAGGAGCTGGAAAGAGTTTTAAAAAGGAAAGCTTAACCTAGTGCGTAATTTTAAAGCTCCTGATTATAAAAGCTAAGTAAGTTACGTGAAACATTCCTTCAGGTAATCAGGACGTGAAAAATTGTTATTACGATCGAGTATCCAGAACATCTATTCCAAGACGAAAATCCCTTCCACTGCACGTAAATTTTAGCAGTTTACAATAGCTTGCGTGTTTACAAAGGCACTTGCCTGGAAAAACGAAAATAAATCGACGGGGAAAGAAGGAAAAAGAGATTGTGTAGTTCTGAGCTACTCAGATCAAAAGCTAACCCTTCATACACCGTATCATAACAATTTGTATTCTTATTCTATTTTTATTTCTATTTTTCTTCTGCGATTATCATTAGTCGAATAGATAGAAGAGATGGAAACACAGTTAATCGTCAACTTAAGGTTATTGTTTAGATGCGTCAAAGAATTCTCAGAATTGACATTCACAGAACGTAGTCCATTACGCAATGAACACTTAAGTTTTTCCGTCAAACACACGAACCCTAATCGAGCAAGACACAAGTACCGACTTTTTAAAACGCAACCGCCATTATTAACTCCAAGTGGCGCTGAGATCATCAAAATCACGTCACAAATTATTTAACGTTTTTCTTGGTACTTTTGGAATAATGTGATCATATACCAACACAGCAACATCTAGTCAACGAAATTTTTGTAGTTTCATTAAAAATAAAACTCCCAAAACCCTGTCAGCCTGAAGGTGTATTGAACCTTTGAAGTGAAACGAAACTGAGTGTTAATCAAGGATCAAATGCAAGGTCCATGGTGCATTTGCTGATCATGCGATCTGTTCTTTGATACCACTGATCCGTGACGCTTTGCTTTATCAGTCATTATCTAGTAGCCTTTAATTTCGACCCTACCGCTACTTAACGAAGCAGAAAAGGGCTCAATGTGGATTAAAAATAGCACTGCGTTAATTGTAGACATAAATTTCTCACCCACCTTGCGGTGTTCTCAGACTTGGGAATCTTGAAAGCTGGCAAGGACAAAACAAGATGAAATTAATCCAGTTGTTATATGAGTCAGACAAAGAGGCGGGCTTGTAAAGATGGATTTAGCCACCAAAAATACATTTAGGATCGGATCTGCAGTGTCATTAATAACACAACATATATAATGGGGGTTCTGTGGCCAGAATTTTTTTTTTCGCTCCCCTGGCTCCCAAAACCTCGCCAGGGGACAGATAAAAAATCTGCCACAGAACGCCCCATTATAAATGTGTGTGAGGGCAAAAACGCCGGTTACGCGAAAACAATAAATGAGTTACCATTTTGCGACACAGCATTATTTCTTATTGGAGAAATGTGCGGCTAATATAGAAAGCAATGGCCGCCGCTAATTTTTCGAGAG
>JAHPZR010005134.1:7500-15000 GCA_019787425.1 Platygyra sinensis
CGAAAAGCGCCGGCTTTGAAAACCAAAACAATGGCAGCTGATTAGCTTTAACTAGCGAAAGATGTTTTGTCTCGATATCTTTTTGACCAACTAGTTGGATTTTACTAATAGCCTTCGGCCTCATGGGCTGTTGACTCAGAGCCCATGAGGGCGAGAGGAATAATTGTTAAATATTCCCCAATTTTCATAACTGCGCGCGTTGCGAAAAAAATTTGGATAATAAACATGATAGCCTACATTTGAGGCGAAAATATATATGTTAGGATAGTTTTTTTAAAATTTTTTTTAATTAATGCTCCACATGACTTACACTACATTGCACTACATTACACTACATTACATTACATTATATTACATTACATTACATTACATGACATTTTATAACCTTAATAACATTACATTACATACGTTACATTATATTACACAAGACATACTACGTTACTTATGCTACACAATACCAGTTAATTACGATACGTGTTAAAATTAAACCTAATACACTCTCCGAGAAACTTCATAATCTTATACGTTACATTACAGAAAGGTGATAATTGGCTTCCACTTTTCATCGTGAATTTTTAATTTGTTATTTTTTAAGGCGATAGATCGCAAAATTACAAAATTAAGCGCTTAGCACTAATAAGCGATTATAAGAATGGTGGTCTGAGAATGTCTCATATTAAAATTCTTATTGATACTCAACGCATTATCTGTCTTAAAAAATACATCGAGGATTACGACAGCCCATGGAAACATTTTCTTTCTTTCTTTCTTAAGGACTACGGTGGAAAATTTTTCTTATATTGTAATTTCAATTCTTCCGACCTATCAGACAACCTTCCCAGCTTTTACAGAGAATGTCTCAATGTCTGGTCCAAATTAACGGCTAAGCCTGCTGAGTCTCGTGAGGAAGTTTTGAAACAAATCTTGTGGAACAATCAATTCATACGCATTAACGATAAACCCGTTTTTAATAGAAGACTATTCTCAAAAGGTATCGTTTTCATTTCTGACATTCTAACCAACAATGGCAAGTTAAAACCATCTGATGACCCTCTTTTGCGGCTACTGGACTTACGCTTGTAGATTTTTTTTCTCACTTCTGGGTATTTTTGACTCTCTTCCCTCTCCGTGGAAAAGCCTAATCAGCTCGAATGAGACTCTTATCGTATTTCATGGCCCGCCTGTAATGCAACATACCCTCTTTTTAAATGGTAAAAGCGTTTTGCTCGATTCAATCAACTCGAAAAAAATTTACTGGGAGCTGGTAGAGACGACCCAAGTCTACCCTTTCGCACGACATAAATATACAACTTGATTTCACAATCATAGCTTAGAATGGGAAACAATCTATCTAATTCCACATGTAGTTACAATCGACACCAATACAAGAATTTTTCAACACAAAATTCTCAATCGGATATTATATACCAATAAATCTCTATACAAAATGAAAATAGTCAACTCTCCCCTCTGCACATTTTGTCACACGTCAGAAGAATCTCTCGAGCACCTTTTTTGTTATTGCGAGCACAGCATAACGTTTTGGAAGTCTGTTGTTCTCTGGCTAAAATCCATAAACATAGATACTGATTTTTTAAGTGACTACGACATTATTTTTGGCCTAGCTCAAAAGAATCTCAATTGGGCCCTTCTAAACCATATTATTATTATTGGTAAACAGGTCATTTTCTGCCTGTTTTACCTCAAGTCTTTTTAAAGATAAAGTATATGTTGAATCCATGTTAGGATAATTGTCCTTGGACATTATCCGTTTCTCGAGGCTCGCAGTTTTCCTCGAGCTACGTTCTTGGAAACCTGTTCGCTTCTCGGAACAGATAATGTCCGCGGACAATTGGCCTAGCATTTTTTCGCAACAAATGTAGGCTATTGTTTATATAACGTACGTAAGAAACGATATGCCGATATTTGGGAGAAAAAAAAAACATTTGACATCCGTTACTGCTTCTTATAGTATTTATTCGATCCCACGTACATAGTAACAATATCGATTATAAATTTCTTTTCCAAAAAGAAGCCGACGCTGCGAGCAGGATTCGAACCTGCGCGGGGAGACCCCATTAACTTAACCACTCGGCCATCGCAGCTGACGAAATTAAAAGTTGCCAGGAAAACTATAGTTTCAGACCCTTTCTATGTAACAGGCTACATTGCAAAGTTTTGCAAGGTATAGAAGATTAAGATTAAAACTGAGTAGGCTTTGCGCATATACCAGCGATAGGACTTATTTTCACCATCAAGAAATTTAGGTTGATGCATCAACTACCATATAACGTGGGCATGATATCCCTAAAACATAAGGCATTTTTCCATTTTATGCACACTTAAAAGGGGTTTAAACTGCTTAACAACCGTTGCTATATTAGCAAGTATTTCACTATAACAGGCCAAATTGTAAGGAAATCAAGGCATAGTTTCATGTTCCTCTGTATTATTTGGTACAAGCTGTTCAGTGCCCAAAACATATATTAATTACAACAGGTAAATCAACTGCTCTTTAATTGTTTTAGTGAATGTCTGTCATAAAGTTTTGAGTTTGGAATTACGGAGACTGGTTCGAGTCTGGTGACTTCACTGTAAAGATGACAAGAGCCATGCTGGAGGCTGTTGTCAATAAAGAGTATAAAACCAAAATAATCTTCTGAATCACTTGCAACTTTGTTAACAAAATGCAGAAGACTGTTCAGAGGTTTAAAGAAGATATTTTTATTCTTTCTCTTCAACAAGTTTTCTCTCATAAAGTGATCTTTCCTTCAGCTTGCTGATAAGTCTTTGCAAGCTCTTTACTTTAAACTACCAGATACCTTTGCGAGTGTAACTTCCTAACAAAAACTGCCTATTGTTAATTAAATTCCCTGAACACTTTGATGTAAACAGCAGTTGAGCACTTTTCTAGTTTGTATATGAACGATATCCAGATCATCAGGTTAGTTTGGAGATGAATCTCGAGCTCCCGCCCTCGAAGTACAGCATTTGTCAGTTCACCCGAGAATTCAACTTTACTAGTTTTTACTTAAAAGGTAAACTTAATAGTTTCAGGGTACTTCAACATTTCATTATTGTCATTACGAATCATGCATTGGCTTGTTCTAAAACATATTGAAACTAGATTGCGTTTTCTTCTGATCAGCCGAAGTATTGCACCTATTTCTACATCGCCTACATTACATTAGTACTAAATAATGTAATTTGTGATAATCGGTATTGACATAAATTAATATTTTGCCGACACGGAACAGAGAACTGGGTGCGAGCGTAGTACGCGAGGGTTCATGGGAAGTATGTTTGTAAAAAGAGACGGTTGAGTAACTTGTGACATTCTACGGTCAGCCTTGCCACTAGCACTTTCTCATAAGGTTTATTTCTTCTCTTCATCACTTTTGCTTGACTAGTTATGGATGAAGCAGGCGCGTCAGGAAAGTCATCACTGAAAACAACAGAGCTCTTCTAATTGAGATCAAAGATCTCGTGAATTCTTCGATTTCTGACCTTAAACGATCTAACAAGTCCATCGCTTCCCAACAGATGTCAGAGGGCAAAAGGCTGAACAAGATTCCGTTCCTCAATTCAATGAAAAGAGCAACGAGGAGCAATACAAAGCTAATAAAGCTATCAAAGATGCCGTTGAAGACGCCAAAATTGCCCTCCAAAGCAACGATTTCGAGAAGACCAAACAAGCCTTAGATAAAGACGACCAGTAAGATGAGAAAAAGATCAGGGCCGAATCCAAGGCAGCTAGGTTCACGAAACGTTTTGCATCTCCCTCGATCCGGAAAAGTAACGTCCCTTCGATCTCAACAACTGCGCAGCTTTCCGCCTCACAACTACAAAATCTGTTTACGCGTGAATAAACCTGCAGTTTTCGTCTCAGAGATCCGCATCTGGTTTGTACTTTGCTTGTGGCAAACCCGTGCATTGGAGGGTTTTGTGTCCTAATTTGCGGTTTAATGTTCCTTCTAATGCCGGTCAGAGTCTCAAATGACCCACTTCGGACTTCGATTTGGAAGAAGATCTTGTTCATGAGGATAGCGACGAATTAGTATTTCTTCGGGTCAACGGAAATTCTTTCGAGTTTAAATCCGGCAATGATATTTGTCCGTTAAAGGACGGTTACGTGGAGCCTTTAAATTCTGGAACGACATTTACGCGTCTCAATTTATTCTGGATGTTATTAAATATGGCTATAAATTACCACCTCTTCAAATTCCTCCTGCCCTTCACAGCTAAAAACAATAGTTTGGCTTTGGAGCAGCCAGCTTTCACCGAAAGTGCCATCAACGATCTCATTAGCAACGGTTGCGTCACTGAAGTGTTTGAAGCTCCTGTTATCGTCAATCATTTGTCCGTAACTATTCAAAAATCTGGCAAAAAGCGTCTAATTTAAGACCTTCGCCACGTTTATCAGTTCCTTTATAAATGCAGATTCCGGTGTGAAGACTTGTCTATTGTGAAAGAGATTTTGAGTCCTTGCGATTTTATGTTTTCTTTTGACTTGAAGTCTGGTTACCTTCATGTTGAAATACTCCTGCACCACAGGAAACATCTATCATTTGCGTGGACATTTTCCTCAAGACGCACCAGATTTTTCCAGTTTTCTGTTCTTCCATTTGCTCTCAATTCCGCGCCTTATTTGTTTATTTTAAAATTACTCAAGCCTTTGGTCAAGAAATGGAGACCTGAAACAAAGTCGATCGTGGTTTATATGGAAGATGGTCTCGGAGCAGCCGGAGACATAAATGATAAGGCAGAAATCGCTTGTTTGCAAGTACATGCAGACTTGCTAAAATCAGACTTTCTTCCCAATGAAGCCAAATGCGTTTGGGAGTCCACTCAGGTTATTACTTGGCTCGGAGCCATTCTGCCACTGACAAGGGGATTACCAGTGTAAAAGAAAACTTAGCGGCTTTTTTGGCCATTTCCCCGTCTTGTCATCCAGTTCGTAAGCTTGCTTTGTCTTTCGTCTGAAGCTTGGGCTGAGCTGAATTTCTGGAAATCTAATGTTGCAAGTCTTAACGGAATACCTATTTGGCCTGTCGGGCGTAAGCCTTCGAAGATCGTCTACTCCGATGCTTCTGGCTCATCTTGCGGCAGTAGTTTCATCGAGTTCGAGGGGAAGACGTTCCATCAAAGCTGGTCAGATTTTGAGCAAGCTCAAAGTTAGAACTACATTCAGAGAGCTGTTAGCCGTTTCCTTATCAATGAAAGCCTTCGTGGAGTCTTTGAAAGCCCAGACAGTCACGTGGTTTACGGAGAATCAGAACGTTGTCCGGATCGTTAATTCCGGGTCTAACACTCCAGCATTATATAGGAGCTTGCAATGGATATCCATCGAAGTTCTTTACTTAATGCTGTGAATATTGATATGTAATGGATCCTAAGAGATCTAATTAGTTTGGCGGACGATATTAGCAAGTTTATTTATTATGACGATTCCATGATCAATGAGGCGGTCTTCGATGCTCTTGACGATTTATGGGGCCCACATACCTGCGATAGGTTCGCTTGTTCCTACAGTGCCAAAATCCAGTGGTTTAATTCAAGGTTTTACCAGCCTGGTTCGAGTGGCATTAATTCGTTTTCTCAGGATTTGTCTCATCATAACATCTGGCTGTGCCCCCCTGTGTATTTAACGTATAAGTTATTAAGGATATGGAGCTTTACAGCGCGCAAGGAACTCTGATCGTTCTCCTAAGGAAGTCAGTCCACTGTTGGCCCATCATGTGTTCGGATGGTTTCCATTAGAGTACATCTATCCATGTCTGGGTTATCCTGTCTAGTTTCCTAATTTATTCATTAAAGGGAAAGCTAAGAACTCTATTTTTGGTAGCAAGTTTTTTCGTTTCTTTAGCCCTACGTCTTGAATTTAGCATCGCCCCCAAATTAGATTCCGAGTTAGCTCGTAAAAGTTTTCTAGTTCCTTGTGTCTGATTCCATTTGGGCTAGAGATTCCAGCTGTTCTTTTCGTTATGTGCTGTTAAGGCCCCGTATTTGCGTGAATTTCCTATTATTTGTTAGTTATTTGATGTCAAACGCGTTATGCCTTAGAGAGGCATCCATGAGAGGCCCTAGAGGGGCGTTTTTTGTTCCCTAGAGGGGTTTATTATGTTGACAATGTGCGAATGCCCTAGAGGGGCATACATGTAGTGTTGTGCAACGTGAGAAGTGTATCGCCTGTTTTGCACCCTGGAGGGGTTTATTATGTTGACAATGTGCGATTGCCCTAGAGGGGCATACATGTAGTGCTGTGCAACGTGAGAAGTGTATCGCCTGTTTTGCACCCTGGAGGGGTTAATTATGTTGACAATGTGCGATGCCCTAGAGGGGCATACATGTAGTGTTGTGTAACGTGAGAAGTGTATCGCCTGGAGAACAAAGTGGTTTTCCTTACTGAAGACAGTGAGTTAAATACAAATGCAGCATTGTGCAATATGTGCTTTGCTGTCTGTCGCTTTGATATGTTTTTAGGTTTGCTTGACATATTTCCTCTTTCTTATCCTTAGATATTTTCAATTCCGTTTTTTGGTCTTCAGAAGCCCAAAATTCCGCTAGAGTGGATCAGCTAATGGAGAATCTTAAGTCTACCCTCCTTGCTTCCAGAGCGTCTGAGACATCCGAAAATTACTTGAGAGCTCTTAACAAGTGGAGAACCTTTGCTAGTGACGTTTTGGGTACCTCGGAGTTTCCAGTCAGACCCATTGATTGTGTCCTCTACTTGCAACACCTCCTCGAGTCGAAGAAGACCGTCGCTGCCATCAACTGCGCCTTCTACGCGTTCAAGTGGACTCACCTTCTTGCAAGCGTTGATTCACCAACATTACACCCTACTGTTGTTGCCGTGAAAGAAGGAGCTGCTCGCCTTGACAGTCAGCAAATAGTTAATACAAAGGAAGAAAAGGAGCCTCTGCACGCCCACCACCTCAAGCTTCTTGCTGCAGAGACTAATCTAGAAGACCTTTTACAATTAAGAAATTTTAGTTATGTTCATTCTTGCATCAGTTCTTGCATTTTCCGGTTTCCTTTGAAGTTCTGAGTTATGCGTTATTCGTAGCAGAGATATTCAGTTTTATGAGGGTTTCGTTAAAATCAGTTTAGAGAAAAGCGAGACGGACCAACTGAGGGAGGGCAGATCCGTCGTAACTGCTGAATCCTCGTCGTTCACGTGTCCCTATCCTTTACGTAAGCTGTATATACTCGAGGCCCAGATTCCTGAAAAGTCAAACGAGTATCTTTTTAGGACCATTTCAGTTTCAAGCAATCAGAAGCGCCTTATCTCTATAAACAAGCCGATTAGTTGTTCTACCTATAGGCAGTTTTTCAAAAAGTCTTTCGCGTAGATTGTGCCAGATATCTCTAGTTTGGCACTCATTCAGCTAGGTCAGGTGGAGCTACTTTAGCTGTCAGCTCTGGTGTTTCGGAGAGGAATCTTCAGCGCCATGGTCGCTGGGCTTCAGCCACAGCGAAGAACATTTTTGTTAAGGATTC
>JAHPZR010005134.1:20000-22033 GCA_019787425.1 Platygyra sinensis
CTGGAGAGAACTATCCGTATTTTTTAATTTTTTTTTCTCAGAAGACCTCACCCAAGTGAGAAATAAGCATGTTCACATACCTGGCAGGAATCCCTCGGGCCACGCCCTCGAAGAAAAGAAAAAACTTTTACACCACTATGTACGCTATGCCACAGATCCTTTTCATAGATAAATTCTTTTGTGGGTATTAAAATATGCCTGACTAATCTCATTTTGAGTTGATAACATAAATTGAAATTGACAACCATCATTCTACAGGATATATAGTATGTGAACTGCGTAGCACCCGTGAAATAGGAAATTCTCTTTTTTTAAATATGTTTGGGTGCCGGAAGAAGGCAATACTGCCGATACATCAAATTTCCCTGGGTTGTTACCCCTTTATAGGAAATTTGGGAGTCCCCACGAACCAAAGAAAATTTGACCTCGGTGGGGTTTGAACCCACGACCTCCGGATTAGATCTTCGGATTAATGAACAGCGTCTATCACACAGCGGAGTGGGCAATAGATCATTTTCATATTCTCGGTATAGGACTGGAACTAGCTTAAAACTGAGGCTAACGCCGGGTGCTTTTAAATTCAAATGAAATTCATCTCTTTTTAATGTATTCCTCCACATGAACCTCCATTGCAAGCTTGTTCCAGTCTAATATTCTGGGAATATACAAAAACAGGAAGGCCCCTTACGTTTATTTAGTTACAACTGTACTGAAGAATAAAAACAGCAAAAAAAGTTATCTAGACAGAAATAAAACAAATATGGCATCTGAGATTGAATAATAGGTCAGATAGATACGAAAAATGTACAATCAGTGAGATTTAGTTGAAGGAGCGAAGATTCAAGTATAGCACGAATAACGAAACAAGAATTATTATTAAACACACAGGAGAAGCGTTCTGAAAAAGACCGATAGGGAGGAAAATCTATGAATAACCTATCGAAAGAATTGCTTTGTGAAAAGCTTGAGTTAATATTCAAAAAAAGTTGCCAAAACGTAAAACAAATTCTGTCGAAATATCAATGAATTTATTGGGGTTTAACTCTTATGCTTCTGGGAAAAAACTCGGAGAAAAGCCATGACTTCCTCTAACTGAACTTCCACCTTTATTGTCAGTGACAGAGCGTTGTTTTCTTCAAACTGTTAATGTCGATATATGGGAGAAAAAAAACCACCTGCCATCTGTTAGCGCTTCTTTGGGAGAAAAAATAAATCTGGAATACGTTAATGCTTCTTTAGTATTGACTAGATTCCACGTACATGGTAAGGATTATTAATTTCCTTGTAACTGAAAAAAGAGCCGTCGCTGCGAGCAGGATTCGAACCTGCGCGGGGAGACCCCATTGGATTTCGAGTCCAACGCCTTAACCACTCGGCCATCGCAGCTGATGAAACTGATAGCTGCTAGGAAAACAAAAGTTTCAGATACTTTCTATAGAACGGCTACATTGCAGAGTTTTGTAAGGTATAGAAGATTCTGGTTAAAACTGAGCTAGTTTTGCACACACCAACTGTAACGTCTTCTCAGTCGTTTGGTCGTATTGCGTGACAT
Source organism: Platygyra sinensis (assembly GCA_019787425.1). Taxonomy (NCBI): domain Eukaryota; kingdom Metazoa; phylum Cnidaria; class Anthozoa; order Scleractinia; family Merulinidae; genus Platygyra; species Platygyra sinensis. The sequence goes on from JAHPZR010005134.1 coordinate 21,553, forward strand.
ATCCCGTCGTACCTTAGTTCATATACTAATTGCTGGTTTGTATCTATTTTTTTTTTCTGATCGCCTGAAGAGTATTGCCCTTATTTCTACTTCGCATACGTTATATTAGCACTAGATATGCCGCTTTATAGTCACCTTCGCCTTTTTTTTTTGATTAACTATTGAATATCATTATTACTAAGGCAAAATACGTTGCTTAGATATTAAAAAGATTTTTACACACTAAATCTTATAGCAGCTGCGATGGCCGAGTGGTTAAGGCGTTGGACTTGAAATCCAATGGGGTCTCCCCGCGCAGGTTCGAATCCTGCTCGCAGCGTTACCTTTCGGAAAGTTAAAACAGTGTGCTGTTCACAAGAGGCATCATCTAAATTTCAAAAATCTGAACTAAAAATTTATCAAGACTGCATGTTATCAAACACAAAGGTCGTCTACGCCATCACTTCGCCTTTCAATAACATGTGGACTTTTTGGAAAGTTT